>QANX01008056.1:5977-105450 GCA_003254975.1 Ochetophila trinervis
CCATATAATGAGGAACACGAGGCTCTTGCATGAATTGACTCAAATGTTGGACAGCATATGAGAGATCTGGCCGAGTATGAGTGAGGAAATTGAGTTTTCCAAGAACAGTTCGATACAAAGTGGCATCATGAAACATATCACCCTGTGTAGGAAGTAACTTTAAATTTAAAGGCAATGGGGTGACAACAGCTGTAGAATCTGGAGGACAAAAACCAGCCAACAACTCATTTGTAAACTTCCTCTGAGTAAGGACAATGCCAGAAGCAGTTCTAGTGACTTCAAAACCAAGAAAAAAACTCAAATGTCCTAAATCTTTGATACCAAAAGTAGAATTTAAATGCTGCTTAAGAGCTTGAATTTCAACCAAATTTGAACCTGTAACCAGAATATCATCCACATAAACTGCAAGAACAGTAAGGTGACCATCAGTTTTCTTCAAAAACAAGGAATAGTCATTCTTGGATTGTGAGTAACCCAAAAGCTTCAATTCATCACTAAGTTTGGCAAACCATTGCCTCGAAGCTTGTTTAAGGCCATATAAGGATTTAGAGAGTTTACAAACTTGAGGAGAACCAGCATTATAACCAGGGGGTAATTGCATGTATACTTCTTCATGCAAATCACCATGCAAAAATGCATTATTCACATCAAGCTGAAATAAATCCCAGCCTTTAGTAGCTGCAACAGCAATGACAGATCGAATTGTGGACATCTTAACCACAGGAGAAAAAGTTTCAGAAAAATCAACACCTTCCTTCTGAGTAAATCCCTTGGCCACCAATCGGGCTTTATACCTCTCTAATGTGCCATCTGCCTTAAGCTTCAATTTATAAACCCATTTACAGCCAATAGCCTTTTTACCTTTAGGTAAATCCACCACATCCCAGGTATGATTAGTTGTTAAGGCTGCAAGCTCTTTGTCCATAGCAGCTGTCCAGTTTGGATCGAGAGAAGCCTGTGCATAGGTTGTTGGCTCAACAAGGGAAGAAACCTTGCTGATAATGGTTTGAGAAGAAGAGGAAAGATTGGAAAAAGAAACAAGATTACACCAGTGAGGTGTAATGGGAGAAGAGGATGCAGTGGAACAAATGTAGTCATTTAAGTAAGAAGGAGGTTTATGGATTCGAGTTGGTTTGCTGGATGGAGGAGGTAAAGAAATAAAAGATGAGGAAGAAGAAGAAGAAATGGAAACAGGAGAAGGACTAGAAATAGGAGAATGAACAGGAGGACCAACTGAGGAAGAGTCAGAAGAAGGAAAAACAGGAAAATCAGATGGATAAGTAAAAGATGAGAAATCTGAAATAGGAAATGGCAAAGTAGAGCCAGATGGAAAAGAAAGGTGGTGAAAAGGAAAACAGGACTCAAAAAACTGAACATCTCGAGAAACAAAAATGTGTTTGGTATCAAGATTTAAGACTTTGTATGCTTTTTGGTTATAAGCATAACCAACAAAAACACAAGGAATGGCTCGAGACTGAAACTTATCTCTCTGACGTTTGAGAGTGGAAGCAAAACATAGACAACCAAAGGCCTTTAAGTGGGTATAGGATGGTTTAAAACCAAACAGGACTTCATAAGGTGAAAGTTTGTGAAGGACAGAAGTTGGAAATCTATTAATGAGGTATGTGGCTGCAAGAACACATTCATTCCAATAAGACAGTGGTAGTTTAGATTGAAAATAGAGAGCTCTAGCCGTCTCGAGTAAGTGTTTATGTTTTCTCTCTACTATGCCATTTTGTTGAGGTGTATCAACACAAGATCGTTGATGTAGAATACCATGAGTAGAGTAAAACAGTTTAGCAGCTGTATCTTGGAATTCTAAGGCATTGTCACTTCTGATGATTTTGACAGTAGCTTGGAACTGAGTTTGTGCATAGGAAACAAAGGATTTGAGGATAGACAAAGCATTACTTTTATGAGTAATAAAATGTGTCCAAGTTGCACGAGAAAAATCATCCACAATGGTAAGAAAAAACTTATAACCATTGTGGGAAGTATGGTGAAAAGGACCCCAAATATCAATGTGTATGAGTTCAAAAATTTTTGAAGTTATGGTTGTACTATGGGGAAATGGCTGTCTGTGTAGCTTAGCTCGTGGACAAATTTGACAGAAGGAGTGATGGTGAGTAGGAAAATCAATATTTGAAATGGATTTCATTGATTCAAAAGACAAATGGCCTAATCGATAGTGCCACAAATCAAGTTTATTAAGTTGCTGTGAAACAAAAGTATTACAAGAAGTTGAAATTGAAATAGGTCTAGCAAAAGACTTATTAACATTGGAATTACAAGCAGAAACAGAATTGAAAAAAGTAAGAGACCTAGAGACATTGGTATTATTGAAACAAAGATTGGAGCAGATAGCCTTGTCAACAAAGTACAGACCACCAATCTGATTACCAAGGATGATTGCCTTGCTCGAAGCTTGGTCCTGAAGGAAACAAGCTTTTGATGTAAAAAATATTTTGCAAGCCAAATCAGTACATAATCTTTGTACTGAAAGAAGATTAAAATGAAAATCTGGAACATGAAGAACATTTTTAAGTAAAATGTTGGAATTTAAAGAGACAGTGCCAAGATTCTTGACACAAGCTTGTCTCCCATTTGGTAAAGTAATAGAGTTAGAATTGGAGATAGGTTCAAAGGTATTAAAAAGGTTTAAATGTGGGGTGATGTGATCAGTAGCACCACTATCTATGATCCATTCCAGATTAGTGCTAGGACTAAAGAAACAAACATTGTTACCTGCTAAGTAGCAATTAGCTGCAATAGAGTCCATCTGTTGTTCATTGCTAGCAGATTTGAGGGTTCCTTTGTCTAGCAAACTCAGCAACTGGTTGTACTGATCCATTGTAAGATTTGGTGAAGAATCACTGCCATTAGAGACAATATTAGAAGCCATGTGTGCAGAACTTCGTCTACCCTTAGTAAATTTGTATCCTGGAGGAAAACCGTGTTGTTTGTAACAAGTATCAATTGTATGGCCTGTTAGCTTGCAATGTGAACAAATAGTATTCCTTTTAGTTCCTTGTCCTGGCCTATTGTAGGATCGAGAGTATGTTGAACCATTGCCAAAACCTTTAAATTGAGGAGAGATTGCTGCATTGTCACTGTGATTAGCAAAGGCTGCTGAATCTGAGACAATTTGTGCAGGGTTGGAGAACTCTCTTTGTTTTTCTTCTTGTAGGAGTATATTGTATATTTGATTCAGTCCAGGAAATGGTTGCAGCATAAGAATGTTACCCCTCATAGCATTATATGATTCATTTAGACCCATGAGAAATTGCATAACATGCTGTGTATGAAGCAATTCAGTAAAGGACTTTGCAGAACCACAAGTACAATTAGGAATACCAACCAATGAATTGTGTTCATCCAAAAGTCTTTTGAATTTTGTGTAATAGCCTGCAATTCCTAAATTTCCTTGACTTAAAGCACTCAATTCTCTCTGTATTTGGTAGACTTTAGCAATATTTGATTTTCCATACCTTTGTTCGAGTTCTTTCCAAATCTCAAAGGCTGTTGAGCAGTACACAATACTCTCTGCAATTTCCACATTTACTACATGAATCAGCCACGAGATTACCATGCTATTGCACCTCTCCCAATAACTTCTCAAAGAAGATTGATGATCTGGTTCTTCACAGGTGCCATCGATAAAACCAAGCTTATTCTTAGCTTTGAGAGCTATCTTCATCGATCTGCTCCAATGATTATAATTCTCTCCATCTAGGTTTTTGGTGACTAATTTGATACCTGGAGAATCTCCATGGTGAAGATAAAGTTCATGTGTTGAGTCTATCACTGTAATTTCTTGATTTCTGGATCTTTCAATTTATGACATTCTTGTGTTCTTGAACGAAGAACAGAGGGAAGAAATTGAAACAAAAAAAAATTTCTCCGAGAATGGAAGCTGAACAATAAGCTTGAAAAGAAAGCTTACTGTGATAAAGGAAGGTTTTGAAACCTGCTCTGATACCATGTTACAACTGGCTTGTTTTCCATTGAAGAAAGCTTGAAGAACTCAACAAACTTAAGAGAGAGAAAGAGAGAACGAAAGAAAGAGAGGGAAAATGTTTCTTCTATAATTGCGTGAATGAATTGATTACTTTAACAAGCTAAACAAAAGCTTTATATAACAACCATAATTAACTAATCATTTATTACTAAAGCAACTAACAAACTAATAACAGGAATGTACAATCACATGCACGTGGCATAAGCTTATGACTAAAGCAACTAACAAACTAATAACAGGAATGTACAATCACATGCACGTGGCATAAGCTGGCATTAGCTTATTCTGCCTCTGGAAGATTCTAGTGTCTTCCAACAGTATCATATAATAAAAATCAAATATTACTATAAGTTTTCAAAATGAATAAGAACGAAAAAGGATGAAATCGATGAAGAAGCATGAAGGGAAAAGGAAGAGAACGCCCAGAAACGATAAAAATGGGTGGCATGGGAAAAGCCCCTAATTCCCTTTACCATACATAATCTAGCTCCTCCATTAATTCCATAAAATGGATACTAATGAAGAAGAAGAAGAAGAATATGTAGAAAAATATACATTTATATAGTACTTTTCCCTGCCACTCATTTTCACTAGCCTCTGGGAGACCCATCTCCCATTTCCATCTCTACCATTGAGGAAACAAAGTTAAGATCATATAGATCAGTACTGTATGTATTTATATGGAAATGGAACTTCGTGTTCTTCTAATTTATAGGCAGCCTATGCTTCTCTGGTTTCATAAAAACAGGTTTAAAAAGCCCACAGTTTCTTTTAGGAAGCTGTTTTCGTTGTCAGGATGCATGTCGTGCCGCAAATATGAGTTATTGAATTTCTCTCTGGTTCTTTGTCTTCATAAATTGATCAATTAATTAGTGTTTTTTTTTTCTCCACGACCAAAAACGGTAAAAAAATAAATAAAAACAGTTTAGTGAAATATGTTTTTTAATAAATTAAAACAATAAAGAATTTAATAGTAGCAAGTTTTTTTATTTTATTTTGTAAATGTGTGTAATCCCTGACCCCAAAAACAAATAATTTTTCGAATAATTTATCTTATTCTTTGCGTTAATCTTTGGTCAAGACAATGGATCTTACTTAATACTAGATTTTATGTTCGACCATATGTCACTACAAACACATGGCTAATCGATCGTTTTTTTCATGTAGTCAATTATATATAGATATAGTTTTCTTACCTACAGAAATCTTAGATGGGCTTAAATTCCAAAAAAGTAATATGGGCTTTTAGATTAAATGAGAAAAAATAAAAGGTTGAAATTCATTTGAATGGTTAAAGCTACGTATGCATTTCACTTTCTCAATTTTTGGCATCCACAAATTTCACTCTCACCCAACCACACGCCGTTTGCTAGTTGCTACTACTCTCATTGGCAGAGATTCTTCCGTCAAAGCTCCAACGAAGTAAATAGTCTGACCATTAAACTTCATTACTACCTAACTTTTTTGCCTCAGTCTCAAATATCAAAGCTTTTCGGTTTTTCCTTGGTCTTTGGTTTAATGGTATTTTCTTTTTTTCAATTTTTTTTTGTTTTGTTCGTGAACCTTGCAACTAGTTGAGGAGAAACATAAATTTGGCCAGCCGAAAGACCCCGAGTCAAACAAAAGGTAACGCTCTCTCCTTTTCTTTGTTTTTATTTTTCCTTAATTTTTCAACGTTTGAATTCTTACCGATTGTTAGTTTTTCCCCTGTGCAGAGAATTTACACAATTTTCTTTTTCCTTTTCAATCTTATTTGTTTTGATTTATATTTATAAAACAAGGAAAATTCATATTGGCTGGGATTTTCTGAATAAGAATTTTGCTGGTCTATAAAGAGTTTATGACTTTAAAGTTATAGCGATTCATTCAGGATGCGCATATAATTTATACAATTTCTTTTTCCTTGTGAATATTTTTTATTTTGGATTTTTTATAGTGATTAATTCATATGGTATATTTCTTGATGCGTCTAATTTTCTCAATGAAGTCTAAGCCATATCTAATGTGTTTACTTCAAAACCATTGATGTATTAGCTATTTTCCTATTGCCTTGCGGTTTGTGTCCAATCCCACCAAAGTTAAGTTGGGTACCTATTGTTCAATTTGTCTACCTTCAAGTAGTTATTTAGTCGAATTTAAGTAGTAACAGTTTTGGAAAGGGAATGCTTGAATTGGAAAAAGGCCTAAATCGCTGCTATTTGAGAATAAGAGTAAATAGTTTTAAAAATGATGAAACCAGAGAATAAAATGTTAGTAGTTATTTAGTTGAATTTAAGTATTAATAGTTTTGAAAAGGAAATTTTTAAATGGGAAAAAAAGAAATTATTGCATTGTGAGAATTAGAGTAAAATAGTTCTAAAATGATGAAACTAAAGAATAAAATGTTATTTTTTTTCCTTTTACCCATGCCATTGCCTTTTTTTTTTTTTTTTGCAGGTTGAATTGAGCTGCAATTGTGGAGTACTTGATCTAACCTATGTGGTTACGTTGTGTCCTGTAAGCATGGAAACAACAATTATAGTGAAGAGCAAAGAAAGGAAGAATGTGACACTGACAAATGCTATACTCAGCCATTTCAACTTCAAAAGGTGAAACAGGGCAGCAATCCAAGGTCTCTGAGGCTGTTCTTACTACTACTCCCTCCTTCACTTCACCTTTCGAAATACTATCACCAGCTAAAGCAATGAAAAAAGAAGCTCAAAAGAAGAAAATAACCAAGCTATAAGGATGCCATTTTGCTTCGGTTTGTGTTATATTTTTTTATTTGTATGTTTAATTGAATTTAGGTGAAATGATATGTAATGATACGAGGTGCTTTAGTTTATTTTGGGATTATTCTATCTTTGCATATACTTTAAATGTTTTTATTCATAACTTATACTTTTTAGGCTTGAATGCACTGATTGGAAAATTGAAGTTCTTAGATTTTCCTTTCCTTTTTTTTTTAAAAAAATATCTTTTTAAGTTTACATTGTACTTGTTATAATTATTCTCTCGAAAGTTCAATNTTTAAAAAAATATCTTTTAAGTTTACATTGTACTTGTTATAATTATTCTCTCGAAAGTTCAATGTATTGTGACTCTAGATAAGTAAGAGGAATGACTCATCTAGGTTCCATGTATTCACCAAAGTCAAAAGTTTTTTTCACCTATATATGCTTCAGACAAAAAGTTTACAAACTGTGAAAGATAAATACTAAGTAGAATTATTTTTTCTAAGATCAAAGAGAAGACAACAAGTTATGAATATTTGCATTTAACTTTAAGGAGAAATGGACTACTCCTTCAATCAGGAAGCAATTTCAAAATGTAAAACACAAATAGTTTAACATCCACATACAACTTTACAAATGTATCCTATCTACTCCAAGACACATGTAAACCTCTCCCGAAAGAAAGGATGACTTCTATTAGCAGCATCCACATATCAATCTTCAATCATATATACTTCAATGGACCTGTAAATAAATTAATAAACAAAACAAAAAATTGATAAGCAGCAACAACTATAGATCGGAGTATGCAACTTCTTTACTAACATCACTCAACTGCAATTACATGCTTTTTTTTTTAAATAAATTGTATATTTACAAATAAATGAAACGTTTACCTATAGATGACAACTATCATCATCAGATTCAAAAAGAACTCTGATTCCTTTGTTGTCAATAGAAGAACTGTTGCATGAAGACAATAAATAAATAAGTTAAATATTGGTAGATCTCAAATATTTATAACTTTTCAAACATATTACATAGCCGTACCATTTGTTAAGTACTGGACAATTTCATTTGTCATGCGATTGTCCAATTTTCCCACATCCATTGCAATGCCTTACTTTTTTTTTTTTTGCCACCTCTTTTCTTCCTTGTAGTCTTTTCCCACACCCTTTTGCTCTAACATGGAGTGGTTAGACATTGTCAAACTTTGATCGCATTTTTTTTTTCAAAACTAGGAATTCTTGAATCCTTTTCATTTGTAGAACTTTCAGTGAATTGTTGGACATTGTCAAGCACATTTTGCATACTTTCAGTTAGTATTTTGCATGCCTCCTTACTTGTTACAATTTTATCAATCACATATGTAGCAAATTGGAGTAATTTTGTCCGCCTTAGAAGTAACGAGTTATCATTGAAATCATTTATCTCAATTCCTGAACCATCCAAAATTATCTTTGATTTTGCATCTTTAGTCCATATCTTCAAAATGTATTGATTTGGCAAAAAAACAAGTTCCATCATTTCCAAATATGCCAAAATGTGTCTACACAGTATTCCTTCACTCTCAAATTTTTTGCAACTACAAAGCAAATTGTAAATTCTGATTATATACCATTTCCCTTTCTTTACAGCCCCCATCACCTTTCTTCATAACTTTATAAAAGCATTGATTAGCATCTTTTTTTTTCAAACTCAAATAGATATACCAAACTATTCCACAATTCATTTTGAAATTTATAAAAAAAAATTACGTGTGTAAACTTCAGCTATTTGTTTCTCCATATGCAATGGTAACTTCAACTTGGGCTTTTCATTTATATCAATATGATATGCCCTCAATTCTTCATGGTGCTGGTGTGTAAGTGCTCTATTGAACCTTGTTACAAAGTCTATAAGTGTGGTTTTTTGTGAAACATATCTCTTAAAGAAAGCACGAGAACTCTTTGCACATTGGCTACTAGATATTCCTGCTTAAAAAACATGGTTGACATATGCGTGCACCCATTTAAAATGTATGCTAAACACTAGTGGCAGCCACTCATATTTCTATAAATTATTTTTCTCAACCACTTCCATCCATTTGATGTCAATTTCTACACCAATTTCTGATTGCCATATGCACCTTTGAAATTCCTTATAAGAATCTTTATAATTAATTGCACCTAACCTCTCAAAGAATTTGTTCAATATATGCCAAATGCATTATCTATGAAATGAATTGGGAAATGAATGGGCAATAGCCTTTGACATTGTAGGAACCTGATAAGTAATAATCATTTCAGGGTGATAATATGGCATGGCTATTTGAAATTGCTCAAATAACCAAATAAAAGAATCAGTTTTCTCATCACTCATAAATGCACAACCAAAAATAATTGTTTGACCATGATTATTAACCCCTAAAAGAGGTGCAAATATCATGTCATAAAGATTCGTGTTGTATGTAGTATCAAAGATAATAAAATCACCAAAGTCCGCATAAGCACGTCTTGAAGTAGCATCAGCCAAAAACAATGAGATAGTTGATTTTCACTGTCTACCTTCAGCTCAAAAGTAAATGCTAGATTCTTTTCCTTCTCCAATTGGAAATATTCATTCAGCTTTATTACATCGTATCCCTTCATCTCACTTTTCAAATTTCTCTTATAGTTTTGAAAATATTTTTCTATACATCCTAAATTTTGTATCTGATCTGCTTGCACTTCATGAATACTTATTTGTTGATGTATCCAAATATTTACTGAAGATAACTGTAAGTTGAGTGATTTTTTAGCTTCTAAAATATTTCGATGAGACTTTAATAAGTATACTCTCCTAGGGGTAGTTAAAGGATGGCTGTGAGCCTCATCAAATAGTATAATTGTATATGCTCATAACTTAGTTTTCACAACAACAAGTTTAGCTTTCCAGCCTTGCCTTGTTAACCCACGGCGTCTTTTACTTCCACTATCTTCATCTTTAGATATTCCTTTTTTAAAGCACACATATTCTTTTCTTATTATTTCATTTCTATCTTTGATTCTTTTGCTGAATTAATTCCAACACTGAATCCTCCTTCATTAGCATATTTGTTGTAGAATTTAAGAACATCATCCAGTGACTCAAATTGTTGACCTATTCTTGGTTTGTAATCTAGAATTATTTGAGGTATATATATTATCAGATTGACCTCCTAAGTTTTCCACATTATCCATGACATAAACTACCAAAATAAATGCAATACAACAATTCAAAACTTAATATCAAGAGAAAAAAATTAAATATCATAGATTCAGCTTAGCATTCATATTCATATATATATATATTATTCTCAAGAAACAAGAAATTTTGTCATCCAATACTACCATTAAGAGTTAGGCTTACAAGTTCTTCCACAATATTATAACCATAAGACACAAAGCAATAGGAAAATAGCTAATGCATTAATGGTTTTGAAGTAAACACATCAGATATGGCTTATACTACAATGAGAAAATTAAACACTTCAAGAAAAATACTATCTGAATTAATCACTATAAAAAATCCAAAACAAATAAGATTCAAAAGGAATTATTTAATTTTTTTTTTGTATAAATTCTATGCACACCCTAAATGAATCGCTATAATTGTAAAGCCATAAACTCCTTGTAGACCAGCAGCATTCTTATTCATAAGACCATTTAAAATATACAAGTTCATTCTTATTCATAAAATCCCAGCCAATACGAATTTCCCTTGTTTCATAAATATAAATCAAAACAAATAAGATTCAAAAGGAAAAAGAAAATTGTGTAAATTCTATGCATAGGGGAAAAACTAACGATTTGTATGAACCCAAAAGTTGAAAAATTAAGGGAAAAAAACAAAGAAAAGGAAAGAGCATTACCTATTGTTTTCCTTGGGGTGTTTCTACTGGCCAAATTTATGCTTCTCCTCAACTAGTGCAAGGTTCAAGAACAAAAGAAAAAAAAAATGAAAAAAGAAAACACCATTAAACCAAAGACCAAGGAAAAATATTAAAGCTTTGACATTTGAGACTGAGGCAGAAAAGTAAGGTAGTAATGAGGTTTAATGGCCAGATTGTTTACGCCGTTGAAGCTTTGCTGGAAGAATAGTTGTCGGTGAAAGTGTAGTACCAACTAGCAAGCATAGCGTGGTTGGGTGAGAGTGAAATTTGTGGATGTCGAAAATTAAGAAAGTGAGATGCATATGTAGCTTTAACCATTCAGATGAATCTTAACCCTTTATTTTTTCTCATTGAATCTAAAGACCCATATTACTCTCCTGGAATTTAAGCCCATCTAGGATTCATGTAGGTGAGAAAAACTGTATATATATATATATACAGAGAAAATTAATCTCCTCACCAACTGGAGAAAATAAAGATTTTTTTTCCCTAATTTGGAGGTGGAAGATTCGAATTTACTATGATTGTCATTGAAAATAGTGGCTTTATTATCACCAAGCTATGCCAATGGGGATTAGAAAACAAAGATTATGCAACTTGTTTTATATGTAACGGTGCCTATTGGTGTCAATGGGGATTATTATTACCAAGCTATGAATTATTTCAAAAATATAGAGACCTAAAACATATATGAACAAATAAAAAAATGTGGGACGAGTAAGCTAACATAAATCATCTAACACACGTAGAGCACATCTAAAATATGAGGTGTCTAACACATGTAACACAACCCCATCATTACTTAGCTGAGAAATATCAACCCTCATGTAGGAGAAAACCATCAATAAGCCAGTAGCACATGAGCATAACACATCAAAATATGTAAGGCGTGTAAGCTGACTAGTATTATGAAATAGCCAGGAATGTATGTGGAGAACACATCAAACATGTACAACTCGGGTAAGCTAATGAAAATAAATGGTCATTGGAATATTTTGAAAACTCATCAAACACATACGAGGTAGGTAAGCTAACAAATGCAAGTAAAAACAAGTAGCCACTGATGTATGTAGAGAATTCAGATAACACATATCGAGCAGGTAAGCTAACATATCATCTTGGCGAATATCTAAATGCTCAAGTAGGAATTATATGCCGGGTAATCTCTAAGGAAAAATGCTGATTATTCTCCAAGCCTATACCCACAATACCGAACTAAGTACTTTCTAGTCCTAGTTTGGTGTACTCCACCATACGCAAATGTATTAGACCCTATATCGAACCAACCCCCATACCATCATCACCTTATACCCCAATGTTGAAATTATATAACTATAACACTTAATATATGTTTCTTAAGAAAACATGAAAAAATTTTCATTTGTATTTATTTTCTGTCGAGAACTACATTTATATTGGTATGCAGGTACATGACTCTCTCTATCTATTTTGTATTGTTACAATACTTATCAGAATATAAACAAAAAGGAGTTAAAAGAGCTTTATCCCTCTAGATATAGCTTTACCCTTGACCTTTAGCTTGGAAAGATTATTTTTATCACAACCACTTGATATGCTCGGTAAGTTAGCCTTAGAATTCTTATTCAAGTGGGGAACTCTTCTAATAGCTATGTTGGACACTGGTTGATGTTCCTAATGCTGACTAGAGTTGAGTTGCTAACTGGATGATGATTTATGTATACTTGGTGATGAGTAATGCAAGGATGACTCGAATATTGTATCACCCACATCACCACCATAGCAATATCATAATCATCCATGTCTCTACTTGGAGAACATAGTCAAAGCCCAAGTAAGAGGTAAATTTGGCCAAGCTCACTCTGCCCTAATTTAAGGGTTGAATACTTTCCAAGCCCATCCCACCATACGAGGGTAACTATCCTCCCTTCTCTAGTTCTCCAATCTAGTTCCAAAAGAATAACACCTTCAGCCATCCAACCAATTACAAGGGAAAATGTCAACTATATGACTAAGTTGGTTCATTTAACAAAATTTTGCTCCTCTGTGAAGCAATAGTAGATATACACACCATTTCAACATCAATCTCTAGGCTCTCAAAACAACAACTTTCGCTGTGCCTATCATGCAAATAGAACTGACCAAGGTATTTTAAGGAATCGTCAATCAACTAGTTTTAATCAATCACTAAACTAGCTACATGATTCTGGTGCATCCCATCATGTAGTAGTGGATTTTTAGAACCATGCTATCCATTCATGATATGATGGTACTGAAGAAAAAGCTATTGGCAATGGTTAAAAGCTTCCAAAAATTCATACTGGTGCTGATTTTTGAAATCAACCTAATAGAGTTATATGAGCTGTGTGTTCCTAGTATGAAAAGAAACTTGTTGTGTGTTTCAAAGTTTTATCAATCAAACAATGCCTCTATTAAGTTTTTTCCTAATTCTTTTATTATAAAGGATATACGGACTAATTTGTGGTGATCACATATATCTTCACAAGTATACAAATCGTATTAGAGAAAAAAAATAGTCTTTCTAGGGAAGACGGATGTTGAAACCTCAAAGATTAGTTTCTAAGTACTAGAATCCTAAGTCTATATGTGATATTTAGGCAACCAAATTAAAATTGCAAGAAAATAAAGAGCATGAAAAATTAAATTGCATGGAAACTAAAATAGAACAATGAAAATAATCTTTATATCAATAATAGTGTCACAATTTTGTCACAATATAAAGATAAAGACAAAAACAAAAAGAAGAATTTCCTTCTACGGCGCCAATGTTGAGAGGATGATGGTGGTGAAGTCCAAGCTAATGTTAGGTGCATAATAGCATTAAGGTTGTGTCACTGAACCTCGACTTACCTCATTGGCTCTCTTAAAATTCTTGCGCCATGTAAGTTCAAAGGTTAAAAGGAATAAAAATGTGATGTAGATGGTGATGGGTGTAGGGGATGGCTACAAGTGTTTAGGAATGGGATGGATGGTGATGTGCGGCTATGGTTTAGTGCTGGCTATGATGATTGGCTTTGGAACTTCAATGGAGGATGAATGGTGGCTGTTATGGAGAAGAAATAATGGACCAGAAAAAGAAAGTGGATTGGCCGGTCAAGAGATGAAAGGAGAGAAAAGCCTCTAGGGCTTGGAAAAGCCACTAGGGCATCGTTGTTAGGGTTGCCGATTATGAGGGTTATATAGGGGCTAGGGTTTTGATTTTTTAACTTGTAAACGTACAAAATTAAATCCTAAAGTAGCTGGAAAATTATTTTGGTAGAGAATGAAATTCAAATTTTAAAACATAGGATTTCAAATCCCAAAATTGGAGGAACAAATATGGAGGAGTATAAGAATATTGTAGAAATTGAGAAGATAATGAGGAATTTGATGGTTGGTAAATTTTGATCTAATTTTTCCTTTTATGGCAGAAATTTCCAAACCAAGGAAGCAAAGAATGATGCCTCAATTTAGTCTAGGTTCAACCTCAATCAAGTAAGTATGTACCATCTCCAATTTAATGAGAAAATAAATAAATATTAAATTCCAATATTTTTTTATTTCCTCTTTTGATTTTTTGATCAATATTCAATGTTGACTTGATTAATTGATGTGATATCATTGTAATCAAAGTTTAGATTGGCAATCCAAATAGATAAAGGAATCTTTCCTTATTTACAACAGTTCACATAAGCTAGATTAAAATATCCTTTTGATTGAACCCATGATCTCGTAATCCATCTTTTCCAATTGGAAATGTTAGGTCTGTCTTATATTTCCAACTGTATATCATATGTACAATTCCAGCATGAGGAAGGCATTCAAAACTCAATTTTCTCACAGGAGTGCCAATCTATCACAACTGCAATTTTTTTAAACTTCAAAGAATAAACTGCATTGATTGGATGACCCAACTATCATGAAATCTTTCAGAGATGATCCATGATGAGTTAAAAAAAGAAATTACATATGGATTCCCACAAAAATTTCTCTTGTAGCTCAATATATGCTCAACACTATATCGATTGAGCATAATTTCAGCTTGTTTCAAATAAGGAAAATTTTTCATGCTTGCCTGCACTTGTATTATTCTTGACACAACATCTTAATTTGATCATCTCCCTGATAATTTTAAGCTCATTTCCAATTTGCTTCACATAGAATTCAATATTTGCAACTTGATACTTTAGCTATGAGAAAATCGCCAAAATTCTCCTATTTTGTGTCGAATTTGCAAAAGTTCTTATTTTTATCCTTAAAAAGGGAAAATAATAAAAATGAAAGCATTTCTTAACAAAATGAGTGTAATCTAGCAAATTTTAAGTTTATTAGATAGCCTAAAATGATGCATTTTTTAGGCTTATCAACCACCCACAAACTAAACGTTTGCTAGTCTCTTAGAAAATAAAATAAAAAATTAGACTTTAAAATAATCCTATCCAAGTAACATGATATGGATGCCTCATAGATTGAATAATATATCAACTCAAAAATTAACTTCAAAGTATCATGCTTACTCGAACACCTTATTTTTTTATCCAAGATATCATTTTTTCTATGTGTGTGAATAAAATCAAAAGAAATGCATTTAATGTCATGCTTGAATGAATCTACACTAATAGATATTAAAAAATGCATATGAACTTTATATGCTTAACACAATTGAACACTCTCCACTAATGTAGACTAATGCATTGCCTTAAATCCATAGGTTTGTATTGGCTTGTAATGTATAGGCTAAAGGGTATTGACTAAAAGAAGAAAATGATAAGTTAAATAAATCATAAGAAAAAAAGCTTAAACCAATTTTCAATGAGTACAAATCTAATGTTGGTTCGTTTCCTTTCTATACAATACTTATTTTCTACTTCATGTCCTTTAAACTTTACAGAACAAAACTCTTCACTTTCTTTCTTTTTCTTTTTGTTGATAAATATATTTTTTTTTCTCTTATTTTACCTTTTTTGTCTTGCCTTTTGTTGTTTCTCTATCTTTTTCTTTTCTACCTACAAGCTAAATTTTCTATACATATTTGAACTGAGAATAGAAATCATAGCTATTTATACCAAATCACCACCAACAAACTACTTTGTAACAACTTCTACCATTTCATGTTATTAAATTTATATTCATATCAATCAATTCAAGCTTTCTTTGTACATGTAAAAGGTAGCTAAAAGATATTCGTTTAGGCTCAAAGTGTAGGTCAATTTGGTTTCCATGAAAAAAGAAAGATCATAATGCATTTTAATGCATTCTATAAAAAATTAAACACCAACAAAAACAACTAACCGATAATTATTATTATTATTGTTGTTGTTTTATTTTTTTTTATTTTTTTTATAGAACCAAATATAACAAAAGCACAAAACTAAATTATGATAACACACAAGGAAATTATTTCAATGCAAGTTGGCCGAAGATGCAAAGAAAATAAAACGTAGCATGCAACCTAACAAAACAAAAATTAACCAAAACGAAGAGAAAAAAAAAATGCTTAATCTACCACTAAACCTAGTTCATCTAATATTAAGAAAAATCTAATCCTAGGGAACGATGCCAAAAACTTGATATGCAGTGATCACATATTTTTGCAAGTATACAAATCGCATAAAGTAATATGTGTTCTTTCCAGCAAAGTCGAATGTCGAATCCACAAAGATTAGTTCCTAACTTCTAAAATTCCTAAGTCTATATATGATATATAAGCAACAAAATTGAAATTGCAAGAAAATAAAGTGCATAAAAAATTAAATTGCATAGAAATTAAAAGAGAGCAATGAAAATAATCTTTATATCAATAACAAGTGTTGCAAGTTTATCAAAATATAAAGTTCAAAACAAAAAGAAAAAGAAGAATTTATTTCTATGCCACCAATGTTGAGAGAATGATGGTGGTGAAGTCCAAGCCAATGGTAGGTGGGCAATAGTACTAAGGTTGTGTTACTCATCCTCGACTTACCTCAATGGGTCTCTTAAAATCCTTGTGCCATGTATGACCAATGTTAAAGGGAATGAAAGTGGGACAGAGATGGTGATGGATGTAGTGGATGGATCCAAGTGTTTAGGAGTGGGATGCTTTGTGAGGTGCAGCTAGAGTTTAGTGTTGGCTATGGTGGTTGGCTTTGGAACTTTAATGGAGGATAAATGGTGGCTATTTTGGAGAAGAATTAATAGAAGGGAAAAAGAAGGTGGAGTGGCTGGCCAAGAGAGAAAGGGAAAAGAGAGTGGAAGAGATGAGAGGACAGAAAAGCCTATAGGGTTTGGAGAAACCACTACAACATTGTTGTTAAGGCTGACCAATTATAAGGGTTATATGGGGGCTCAGTTTTGATTTTTGTAAACATACAAAATTAACAGTAATGCTACACTAACCAAAAATTCTGAAACAAATGACATGGCATCTCACATGGCATTCCACATCATAATTCCATGTCACTAACAAAATTCTTAATTAATTTATTATTAAGGTTTTTCTAATTCTTAGCTGTAGAAAAAAAATTAAATAAAAACTCTTTAGTTCTCCTTCCATTCTTGCCTCCCCACTCTTTGCCATCCAAAAACTCTTCCCTTGCCAACCTTTCTATGCAACTCTCAATCTTTCTCTTTCTCCCTCTCTCTCTCTCTCTCTTGTTATTTTCTGTCTGAAAATCATTTTATTTCTTCTCAATCCTTGCCAAGAGATCATGTCATGGAGCAACCCTTTTACCGAAACATTTTCTTTTTTATTCCTTCCTCCAACAAAGACAACTCTACTTCCATCTCTCTTTTTCCCTTTCCCCCTCTATCCCAATCCTTTTCCTTTCCCACCCAAAAGCAATCACAATTATCATACCATAGTTATAAAAAAGAAATTAAAAAATAATAATTTATAGATGAATGTGTGTAAATAATTTTTTTTTACACGACTCAGAGAGTTGCTTCGCAGTGCCGTGTGTGTGTCACAATAGCAAATGTAACTGAGTGTTGCTATTATGACACATATGCGACGCTTTAGAAGTGTCAGTATATCATTCCTTTTATCTGTCGCTATTTTATAACATGGAAATTATTTGAATGGTTAAACGTGTTATTAAAAACGTTTTGCCACACATAGAACTAAAGCGACATTTAGTAAGTGTCAGTTTAGTTATTATTGAAATGGTACTCGATAAGTGTCGCCTTGGTAAAAATAAGAAGACACATTTTTAGTGTCGCGAATCATAATTTTAATTAATAATTTGAATTAAGCGGCACATACGCGACACTAATTTCACGTCCAACGCTGCGATACTCTAATAAAATGGAGATTAATGCTGAGCTTAGGCGATACATTATTTATTTACTTGTCATATATAAAAGATTTTTAATATGTATTCAGTAAAAATATGTATAGTTGGCAACATGTCATGTAGGATACACGTGTTGCATTTTGTCATTATTTTTAAAAAAGAAAATTAAATAATTAATTAAATAAAAAGTAAATAAATTTAGAAAACATAATAAAATAATTAAAATAGTTTTCTAAATTTACAAAAAGCAACATTGTATTGATTGAATTGTTTGGAATTTGAATTGAATTTATATTTATTTTAAACTTAAATTTTATTTTTGAATTAATTTTTATTTATTTGTTACTTACATTTTTATTGAATGAATTATGAGATATATATAAATTCTAACAAATTCAGATTGACTAACATATATCATATTAATTGATCGAACCAATATATATAAATGTGGCATGCATATACAAATTAATTAAACAGCAAAAATAGAAACATGCATATTATGCTTGCGGATCTTTAATGGAAGTAATCATAGAAGCTGCCCATCCAGCCCAAAGTTTATTGACATCATCTAGGTCCCACTGTGTCTTCTCATACTGAACATTGGACAATATTAATCTTTATTTTAAAATGATTAACAATTTTGAGAATTACAAGCACTATACATTAATAATAATAATGTGATATATCCAAATGAAAACAATATGTTATATTTACCACTTTTTGTATCTCTTGGATCTTTACCATTCTTGACGATGTCATGCATTATCATCAGAACAAAATAGTGACATTCTATGTTGGCAGGCTATTTAGGAGTTTATATCTTTATATAAGTATATTATTAAATAACTAGCTAGTATTATTCAATTCATGGCAAAAAAACAAAAACAAGCAAATCTTTTATAATATAATTAATGTATTGATAGGCATAAAATGTTAATATTTTTATGCCACTTTGGATATTGAATTTAAGCTAGTTTATGATTAAATGTTGATGATAAATACTTAAAAACTGTATTTTTCTATTTTCCAGTAAAAGAAAGACAAAGGTTGGAATTACCGTATTTTTGCGCAACCTTTACTGAGAAAATCATATCTGGAGCCACATTTAGAATTTTTTGACGATTCTAGTTGATAATGATTCCTGATTCAATATGATTCAATGCTACAAATTTTTATTGCAAATGGTTCGTCCAATCCGTGCCAGTTTGATTTACAAATTCAACAAATTAATCAGGTGCGGCAGATTTACACTGTCTTGGAAAAATGAGGATTTGAGTGTCTTCCTGATGTCCAAATTGTGCGATCAATATATTCCTGGAAATATAAGACACAGACCTAACATTTGAAACAAAATCACTGGATTCGGAGTTCATTTGATCACCTAAAGTGTACTTGGAATCTGCCTAACGGTCATTGAAGATAAAAAAAGGAAAGTTTTATGCTTACTAGGACTTCCATTGTGATTGGACTGCCATGTCACCACATATCAGCCGTGTATCCGAAATTGCCACATCACATGACACATGGAAGGTCAGAATATTCTACTTATCTTAATTAGAATAATATTTGGGATAAAAGGAAGGGATATTAGAGATTGATTATGATTCCTAAGAAGATAAGGAAAGTATCTCTATCTCTAGTGTGAACATGAGGCATAAAATACCTCTATGTCCTTAGGATGGCTGGCCATATGGAGAACTTATGAGAGTTTGAGATTATTTAATATTGCATCTCCTATATTCTCTAGGTTTTTGAGACACCTTAGGGTTAAACCACTCTTAAACCTCTCCTACAAATAAATTGTACCTTGAGAGTGAAAATCATCCTTGACACCATTCACTAGCCTCGCGGCTGCAGCAGCCTTGTTCCTTCTCCAGCCGCACCTTTTCCTTTCTTTTCTTCTCCATTCTCACACCCGCAAAGGTATTTAGTTAGATTTATTATTCAGTTTTTAAGAGAGAAAAGTTGTGCTACACAAAGAGAAGTCCAAGGAGATTCGGCCAGCATTTGGAGGAGTCACTTTGAGGCTTTGATCATAGTTTGAAGAAGCTAAGAAGAGAGGATTGAAGAAACAATTTCCAGCAGTCATAAATCTGGATTTGTTTTCTTTTCTCTTATTTTATTTTGATTATTTAAACTATATTGTCTCTTTTTTATTTCATAGATAATTTTGAGATGATGAGTAGCTAATTTTATATAAGGATTATGAAGTAACCCTTTTGTGACTATTTAGTTTTTAATGCATATTTAAATTCGATTCATGTTTAAGGTTAATATTTTATTGTAGTTCTTAATGCTTCTACGAAAAGGTGGATTGATTAAGTATTTATATTGGCTTAGAAATAAGAAGTATAGATATGGATGGACAATAAAATACATGTTTATAGAAATATTGCATGCCCTAGTGACAACTTTCACAAGAACTTATTGGGTTTGCATGTCTTAGGGCTTAAATTTCTGTGTTTAGATTAGAACTAATTAAACACGTTGTGCTTGCTAGATTACAATGCATTGAGAAATCAACTTCTAGTCATATGTGGTTAAAGGGGGGTTAACCTATGAATCTACAATGCACTAGGGCTAAATAGGAGTATTAGTGGTGAAATCATAATCCTTGTTTCTTAAAATTTGTGAAATCATACTTGCTGCCTTGTTTTTGTTTTTAAATTTGCTTTGCTTTTAAATTCATGCTTGGTTACACAACAACAATCTTTCAAAAACTCTCTTTTAATTTTCAAAGTTTAATTTACAGTTTATTTAATTTCAATAACTAGAGACATTATTCTTCCTGGGATCGATATCGGAATTTTCTTAGAACTCCACTTTATTACTTGTTATTCGTGCACTTGCGAGTTAATTATACCACAACATTTATCTCTATTGTCTGCCATCAAAGTTTCTTTACGTTTTTATTTTTATCCTTTGAATGCCAAGCTTGACATGCCCTATGTACATATATAGCACAATATATATATGAATATATTAAGTACATGTCATTATTGCGAAATTGAAGACTTGTAATTAAATTGAATACTGACTAGTTGACTTAATCATCCAATACAGCTTTAAAGTCCGGATGGACACTAACATAGATCGAATTGTAAAATCATGCCATTTCATTGCATGGTTCAACGACACCAACGTCAAAAGTCCCCCATTAAAAATTAAAACAATCATGTTTGTTACTAGTGTAAGTTTCAAGTAAGCAGTTATATAAAACATAGTTTAAAATGTAAGGATGATTGAACGTACAGAGAGCAATATGGAAACAACTATATTTGTTTTTTTTTCTGCACTTTTCTATTTGGAAATGATGTTGCCTTGCTTTTCATGACGACTTTTCCCAACAGTACATGACACGACTTCAGGATGGACAAATTTAAATTTTTTTTGATTGTCCGCCGTAGTACGATGTAGGTGCCTACACAATTAGATTATTTAAAACAAATATGAGAATGTTTTAACAAGTACTATAAAAGTATTTTGGAAATGAATAATTAAATTAATTTGGATTTATGTACCTCATGTAGAACACTATGTACTTAGAATTTATTTCTTGCAAATGACAAAAGTCAACGATGTCAGACTTTTGTATCCACAAATCGAAGTGATACCCAAAGATATGCACATAGATGGGTTTACAGAGAAAGTTGTGGAGTCATGCACTTAGACGGGTGAGAATCACTACCAAGCTCTACCGTTGCAATTTTCGATGCATGTTACTCTGTTTTTGGTTTGGGGTTTTCTGATATGATGTAAGATTGGATGATGTTTCTGGTTTGGGGTTTGTACATGGATGTTAAACTACCAATTCAGTTTAGATACTTGTTTTTCTTGTCTCATCTTGCAAAAAGTTAGATGAATGAAATATTTTAAGATAACTTTTTAAAAGAAACCCCATTCTGTCATGTGATTACTATTTGGGATGATTGATGGAGCTTTAAAAGAAATCTCTTGGTACTGTTTGATGGTCAATTAATTAAAAAACTTTGAACTATTTCATTAACAAAAAAGCGTTGAACTTGTAGGTGATTGGGGGGTGTGTGTGTATACATATATATATATATATATATATATATTTATACATATGCATATTTTGCTTCAAATATGTAAATATTGAATTTGTAACCAACATAATATAGTAACATGCATTGATCTCCGTTATATAGATTACTATAGTTGGCTTCACCTACTAAGTTTGAAGTTCTAGATGAAAAAACATGTATTTTTTTCTTTTCTAATACATTGATGAATCTAATTTGACTTTTTGATCATCATATTTATTATATTGCTTTGAATCCTATTCATTCTGTGTTGTGCTTATGATTTATATATGTATGAGTTATTTTATTCGAGAATAGAAGTTGTAGATTAGTCTATCATATATATGATGGTCAAGTAATCAACTTTTGTTTCTCATGTATGTAGAAGTTTACTTGTTCTGAATGTTAGATATTATTGCAGCCCCATGATTGTGTTATTGGATCTACTGGTCAAAGTTTTGTGCTGTCTTTAGGAAGCTCATGTCCTAATTATGTAAGCTTACCAATACTAGAATATGCATCATTTCGTAACTTCCTAATGCTATGATTGCTTGATAGTGGATTAAATAAAACAGCAATGCCATAGTTGGCTATTTTTGTTTCTCCAGTAGATAACACATCATACTAATATTTCTGGCTTGTTGGCTGTTTTTGATGATCCTTGCTGGGTGCTATAACTTCTGTCACAATAAATTTCCTTTTCTTCTCAGTGAAAATTTATATATTTTAGCTAATATCTGTGGCATTAAGTTTGAGCCTTGCATGAAAGGAAAAAGTTTGAAATTTTTAGCTCCCAATATTTTTCTTTTTCTTATTCCTTTCTCCTTTCCTTTTTGTTCCCTTTTATTTTTGGTTGCTAATGAAGGGAAAAAAGTTTACATCTCATTAAACTTTTAACAGAACCTTAAAGATATTTATGGCCTGTGATATTTTTTCATTACTTTAGTTCAGCAACATACATAGAAGCTTAACAGATGATTCCTTATGGTAGTGTAGTTTAATGTTATGTCTTTTATAGTAATTTATGTTTCATATTACTGCTAGGAGTTTGGTTTTGTCACAGCTAGTTGTATGGTTGGCTATAAATGTTTAGTTTAATTGTCACTGTAGCTAGCTGGATCATTTGTTTTTCACTAAATTTTAATTTTTTTTGTCTTGGATAGTGTGCTTGCACGAGGTGAGAAATTGTGGCATGATAGAACATTTTGGTACACTTTTAGACATTGTTATGGATAAAAGTTGGATGCAACATCAAATTAGGTCTCTTCTATCTTATATACAAGGGGTTAATGACTTCATTTCTTTTGCTCTTAGTAATTCCAAATCTGAAAGCATAATTCGGTGTCCTTGTTATAAATGCAGTAATTGATTGAATGCATTCCGAATGAAGTAGTAGATCATCTTTTTGTTCATGGGATTGTAAGGACCTATGATCCTTGGATATTCATGGAGAGGAATTTGTCCGTAGTGATAATGAGGATGACTATAGTGAGGTTGCTATTTTAATATCCAAAATTCATGTTTAAAACCAATAATGCCACATTGAATAAACATATTTAGTCATTACTGTCTAATCATGCAGCAAGAAATAATGACATCAAAGATGCGTGGCACCTCAACTAGCTGCCGAGGGAAACTTCCTATGAGATCATGGCTATTTATATGGCCAATCAATGAGCAAGAAGCGAAGCTGTTAGAGACCTATATTTTGCTTGTGCTACATGAGAAAGTTTAGCTTGAGCAGTGAGGACATCCTCAAGAAGTAAAAAAATTTAGTGGAATGAGGCAGCACTTACCACTCCCCCATGTGAAGTGCAGCAACAACAAGGTAACATCCAGACCATGAACAAGTGTTTTTGAAAAAATGATAGTTGCAGAAGATGATGTAGACAGAGAAGATGTCGAGGATTCTCAAATGCATCCCCCCCATATGTCGGATGAGGAGAATGAGGATAACATAGATGATGCTGGAAATAATGATGATGAAGTTGGAGATGGGATAAGGAGTATTAATTAAGCAATCTAAATATATTTTTTTTATTCCGTAACTGTCATCATTTGAACATATACTAACATGTGTTTGCTTTAATAGGTACGTCAAGTACAGCAACTCAAACAAAGAAATGTGGAAAGACCCAAGGTTTGGGAATATTAAACGAGAAAGAGAGGCAAGAGAAGTTAGATATCGAGATTCCTCAGCACATTATGATGACAGTTTATAGATCACTAGTGGTGCCAACAAGGCAATATATAAATGTGTATATATATATATATGTACATGCATGCAAATCAAAATTCAATAACAAAAATTTAAGTTGCTGGTGCTGGAGATTTTATAAAATTATGAGTAAAAAGTAAAAAAGTTAATTGGTAGTTATGTTGGTTGTGAAGGTGAATGACATTTGAAAATGGGTGAGAAGGTTTGCCAATTATCATGGTAACAGCTGCTTCCTCCCACACACACAACTTTTCTAAATCTGAAGCATCCATTGTTTTAACGTTTCTATTCATGTATAACACGTACACAAGAGCTATGAATCCAAATTATCAATCAGAATTGAGTAAATAAAACACTCACGCACACACACACACACACACACACATATATACATATGTCCCCTTTATTCTAGCTGCTGTCTGCCCCTTTTTTTTATGGGAGCTAATAAATAGCTTATACTTGCTTCAGCAAAAGCTCTTCCAAAAAGAGAGTAAATAACCAAGACAAATATTGTTTGGACAACAAGTATATAAATAGTTTCTTGTAATCCTACATCACGAATTTGATTTCCATTTATTGAATTTATGTCACACAATTGATCATGCAATAATAAATTACATACAATGCAGGGGATGTTGCAATGCATTCTAGTACTGAAATAACTTGGTGGTACTTCTGATGTGTTGCCATGGCAGATACCACTGCCAATTTTTTGATGTTTAATATGGCTTAGCCAAGCATTTACTGTATACTCTTCTAGCTTTTGGATCACATTTAATTTTTCCTTGTGATTTCATATGTCATATTTATTCTTTTATGTATTACTTATCCAGCATACTAAAAATATGCATTATGTGGATTGTCAAATATAACAAATTATAATAATATTACATATGGCATAATAATGTAAAAATAGAAAAGGACTGCAATCAACAAAAGAAATCATTAAGCAAGAATGATTAATCATTGTGGAGGAACAAAGTCCTTCGCTCGGATTCGATATGATTTGGTATTTTTTTCTCCTTTTCATAAATAGGATATGACTTGGTGTTAAATGGTATAAATTTTATGCAGTATACATTCCTTTAAAATAATGTATATATATGTAGTAAACCAATTTACATTTTCTTTTTAAGGAGATGCTAAAAATGGACAATTGTTGGGAAGAAAACAACTATGGCGAAAGACACATTTCAGGAAGAAAAAGAACAAATGGGTAGATGAAGTTTCGAAAGAAGTTTATGTAAGTATACATATAGAAGGATAATATAATAGTAAATGATTTCTAAGTATGCTAAATGGAATGGTAAGCAAGCATGGTTGATATTTGTTTTTCAGCTTTAACATTTTTCCAGCAACACATCCTGAAATCAATCCTTTTCTTTCTAGGATAAGGTGATTGAGTTAGAGGATGAGACACAAGCGGGGGAGGATGAAGTGAGGGAGGATAAACTATTTGATATGGTTTTGCCGGCTAAATCTGGCTACGTATGTGGATTAGGTGAAGGTGTAAAGCCTTAACGCTTTAATAGAAGCTGAAGAGGCATGAAAAAGGGAGAGACAATAGCTCAAAAATTAGCCAACTTTGAGGTGCAAAAAGAAGAATTAAAAGAAAGGCTTAGAGTGTATGAGGATCGTCATAACAATTATATGACTTACATAAACGCAATGTAGCTGCGAATGGACTACTTTGAGCATAATCTACTAACTGAAATAACTCTTAATGATGAAGGTACTTGTAAATTACAAAGAAATTGCATGAATTTTTAATTTTTGTTCCAATAACTTATGTTTTCAACATTGTGTTGGCTGTGTCTATGTACTTAATTTGCAGGTTCCCTTAGCTTGGACACTTTATGAATGTGGTATGCAGTGGTTGATACATTACTTCTGAGATACCAGTAAATATTAGTTAACTGCATATGTTAATATATATCTTTTGTTAAGTGCTAACATCTTAACTTGCACATGGGGTATGTCTTGATGCATTAATTTGTAATGTTGAAACTTTTTGATTTATATATACTTAGTGAATCACAAGTTTTCGGATGGTTAATTATAAGTAGTAAAGAATATATTCAAACTTTACATAAAGTTCCAACTTTGTTTTTTGGTTGTGGATGCATTCTGGAACTGCTATTTTATTTCAGCACTTTAGTCCCTAAAATAATAGTTTTCGTAACTAATTAATATAGAGCTGGCAAATAATACGAAACAACAATTATGGAAAACTTCTGTGGGTAATATAATTAGCGACGTAACAAATTTTTTTGTGGCTAATTGAACCAAATTTAGTAACGGAAAAAGCTTGATGACAAAGAAATTGCAAATTAGTGATGAAAAAAAATTTCATGGCTAATATAATTTTCAATTTCCATGATTTTTTTCTTGGCTAATTAATACGAATTTTGTAATGGAACAATAATATTGAAATTTAGTAATGAAAAAAACTTATGTGGCTAATATAGTGTACAATTTGCAACGATGTTTTCGTGCCTAATTTGAACGCTGTTTAATAATGGAAATAACTTCATGACTAAAACATTGCAAATTAGTAATGAAAATATTTCGTGACTAATTTATGAACGAATGACGAAACACTTCGTAACTAATTCACTGTGTTTAGCCACAAAATCTAAAGGTAGTATCGAATATGTCGAAGTTCAGTTATGCATTGTTTCGTAACTGAATGTAACACATTCAGTCACAAAAATTAAACAAAATGCATAAATTGGCCTTTAGTTATGAAACACCCTTATTTTCGTGGTTAAGGACTTTCAGTGATGCTCTTACTGTCACGAAGTTGTTATGACATGTTTTCGTAACTGAATGTGTTTTGAGATGAAAAAACTGGTTTTAGTACTGAAAGCTCGTCGTTGCTATAGGCTGAATTTCTTGTAATGTTAGAAACCATTTTCTTTTCCAATATTTTATGGCTCTTTGCACCCAAGTTGTGATCATATATAGTTTTCTTCATCTGCTTTGAATATGTGAGACTTTTTTGCTGCATAATGGCAAACAACCACATATATACATATTATCAGGTGAGGTATAATAAAATGGCACATATATATACTTATTATTAGTTGAGGCAATGATATATATATGCACACTTTTTGTAAGTTTGGGAAACAAATAAAGTTTATAAAATGTTTTTTGATTCAGTTCACTTTCTTACAAACTCGTTCCATTGATCTTGAGTGATGAAATTGTACTCATTGGCGCTCGGTTTATGCTCGTACTCATGTATGGAGCTATGTACTTCTTATATAGATAATTCTTAAACTTTCTCTACTTGCCTCCACTATCTATAAGTGTAATTGTTTTAAACGAGTCATCCTTCTTGGAATATTGCTGCACATTACAAAACATACATTAATAACGTTAATTTACAAAAAGGAACTCCTAAATTTAAATTTAAAAGGCGTGCGACCAATTTAAATTTAATTAATTACAAATATTTGTATTGCCGACCATAGGTTATCATTCAACCCCTGATTTACATCGTTCAAACTATCAATGGTAATCGATATTATACTCGAGGTTAGTGAACCCTCAAGATAGTTAATTTGCAAAGCATTATCATTAATAGCAACTCAAACTTTGTTGTGCTCCGTGTTTTCCTTTGAGATTTAGTAGTTTTAGAATCTCTTCATTTGGGTAGGTCCTCAATTGTTCATTCTTTTAACTAGTAGGTTGGGGAGGCCGACCTCATCATTAGATGTATGGCCATCACTTGAGATAATGTCCTCGTCAAATGAGTCCTTAAATATGCATTCAACGTGCTCAAATGTCATAAAATTTCACTTGTGGGAAGGAAAACAAAAAAAAAAAAAATTTGGTCAAGTCTCCTCTATTTTGTGGACAACCCAATTTATAATAACCTATGAAAACATACATAAATAACTTGAATCTCATTCCATATCTATAGTAAAACTCAATTAATTAAGCAATGCCCTATTAATTTAATTAATTAATTTTAAAAAATTCAACAGAGTTTCCTTTGTTTTTTTGACAGCCTAATTTACAATAACGTGCAAAAACACATATAAATAACTAGAATCTCATTCCATATCTATCACAAAACTCAATTAACTAAGCAATGCCCTAAACTATCCAGAAAAGAAATAATGTCAAAAATATTACAAAAAAAAAACTTCATGTGTCGCATATTACTCAATTTTTATGGGTCCACTATTTTAAAAATTTAAATATAACAGCATAATAAACACCAAAGGTATAACTCAAATATGCACGACCAACATATTCTCGGCAAATACCAAATGCTTAATCAAAAAGCATATACATGGAAACTATGAAACTTATAATGATATTGTGTTAACACGCAACAAATGCTTAAATAAAAACCTTTCTTTAATTCATGGTGTTAATCCCAAAATGTATAACCTAAATAGTTATAAATTTAATTATAAAAATAACAAACTAAAATCCAAAACTTACACAATCTCAAAGGAGAGAGAGACTTGCTACCAAATGGGTCACCGCCGAACAGGTCATTGCCGAGTGTATAGAGAGGGCTTTGACATGTGTCTTGAGAGAGAGAGAAGAATGTGGCAGCTAGAGAGAGAGAGAGGGAAGTTGAAGATGAATTCAATGGGGTTGTCGATGAAGATTCGCTAGAGAGAGAAAGGTTGAATATAAGTAAACCAAGTTGTAGATGAACATATCCTAAAGAGAGAGAGAGAAAGATGTTGAAGATGAAGATCATCTAGATAAAGGGGGGGGGAGGTTGAGATGAAATTGGCTAGAGAGAGAGAGAGAGGTTAAGTTAGAGAGAAAGAGAGGTAAAGATGAAACTCGACTAGAAAGAGAGAAGGGGAGGTTGAAGATGAAGTTAATGGGGTTAATGATCGACTAGAGAGAGAAAAAACGTAAATATGTAAATTTTAGAAGATGAATGTGGATGGGGTAATGAGAGATAAAAGAAGAAGATGAAAGGATTAGGTAGAGAGAGAAAGAACTGGTAAAAAAAATTTAAAATTAGGTGAAAAGAATAGAGAGAAGGCAGAGAGGCTCTCTAGGGCATACGCGAAATCACCTACGCGACACTTATACTCAATTAGTGTCGAGTAGGTGGTCACTTATGCTACACTGATTCTTAGTGAGTGTCACTTAAGTTACCACCTACGCGACACATGCAATAAGTGTCGTGCAGGTGACTACTTATGTGACACACCTGATCAGTGAGCGTATGTCGTTATTTATTTTGAATTTTTTTTTAATTCACACAACTATAGATTTATCCTATATGTCATCTAAATCTCATTATTTTTTAAATAATTTGTCTGAAAATTAAAAAAAATTCTTATTATTTTTACAATGTAAATTATATTTTATTTTCTGGAAAATAAAATACATAAGTATTGTTGCAATATTTAAGTTAACAAAATTATAATATTACTTGACTATATTTTGCATATACAGAATAATGTCATTAAGAATAATCAGTGAGTGGTGTGTAAGTGACCACCTACAATACACGCATGCTTAGTGGGTGTCGCTTAAGCGACCACCTATGCGACACAAGAAACAACACACTTGATCAGTGACAGTCGCATAGGTGGTTTTTATTTTGAATATTTTTTTTAATTCACATAACTCTAGATTTATTCTATATGTCGTCTAAATCTCGTTATTTTCGCATAAGTGACACTTTTTTGACCTTGTTTGTACAATAAGTGACACATGATCACTATGCGAGACAAGGTGAATAGAGGTGTCGCATAAGTGACCAAATGCCCAACTTTGTTTTTACATAAGTATTTACGAATAAAAATAAAATAATTTAATTGTAAGGGCAAAATAGTTTAATTGTAATATTCTATTTGTAACAAATGTTGCTTTGTTGATTACTTACTCAAAATACACAACAAATGATAACACTATTTGGACTATCGATTCAATGAATGACCAAAATCTTCTTGAAACTATAAACAAAAACTAATTTAAAGAAGGTGATATATGTGTATCGTCCATTTCTCTCTAGCTTGGTGAAGCAAAATCAGCTACAGTTAGTGATATAGTTGAGCATCTTGAAAGTAATTATCATATTTCCTTATTCTCGTGTACATTGAAAGTATCCCAGCTAAACACTTGAAAGACACTAGCTGGTATACTTTCAATGTCCAAGGCAAAAATGATATGCAAACTAACCAAAATGACTACAAAACCATAAATCAATGTTTAAAGGATTGGAATGGGATAGGTTTTTTTTTTACATACATTTTGAGTGACTTGTTGTAGTGATTTAAATAGAATAAATAGATGTGAAAATGAGGAAATCATAGTGGTTTTGATGCATGGTTTTCGAAATAAACATTGGCGACACTTGGATGGCACATACATATCTTATAGTGTTGCCTAAAATAGAACCATCAATTTTACAACAATTCGACATTTAAAAGTTTTCATATTGTTACCTATTTTAACAATGTAACATAAACTATCAAATTTAACACATGATAAAATTTATTGGAATGACTTGATTAGGCTAGATCCGCGTGAGCAAGGAGAGGATATTGTCGAGATTCCACCTATGACTTGCCTAATTTCTCTCTATCTTAAAAAACAGCAGATTCTCATCTAGCAAGCATTTATTATGATAAAAAAAAAATTATTCATGATAACAAAAAATATGGGGATGTTAGTGCATTTTTTGGCAAAGTTTCCCATTCACACTCCACAAACTAAAAGTCATGAAAAATCATTCCTTCTTATATTGTACATTGAAAAAATACTAGCAAATCGAGTCAAATTCAACTGGTGTTCCTCTATCAAAGTACATGGGAAATGGGAGATAATATCCAGTTACAAAACATTTCTACATCAGTAATATATTTACTATATATTTTTAAGCAAACTACTAACAAAAAAAAATGATATGAATGGCTTGTTGAATTGCATTGGATGGTATAAATAGATAGTACTAGAGACATAGTAAGTGGTTTTGGCAGTGATTGTTTTTGAAAAAACATGGACAATATTTTGATGAAACTAATAAGACCACCAATGTTGTTTATAAATCCAATCATTGTAACTACATTTTGTGACACTTAACAGATCCAACGCTTCACCTGTTTTTGAAATTTTGTTTTGTAAGTGTCCCCTATATGGATGACACTTCTAATACAATTATGTGACACTTAAATATGTGAGGCATAATGATAACATCCGCAACACCTAACTTTGTTTAAGTGTCACGTAGGTTACACTAACCCTCAAGATATTACCGCTAATGCCGCTTAATATCCGCTTATCGTGTTTATAAGGTTTTAGGTATGAACTTATTCTTAATACAAAAGTTTATGATAGAAAAATTTATTCTGTTGCTGAAACATTTATTTTGTTTCTAAACTAAAAGTTCATTCTTATAACTTATACATTGTTAATTTTTGAAAAATATTAAAAAACAACATTGTCAAAGTTAAAAAATAATTAGTGATGATTAATTTACCACTGATTATTATTTTGGCAAAAAACAAAATATGAACCATAGATGCATAACATACAAGCTATAGGATAATCAAAAAATGAATTTAAGCTTCGTTACAAAATTACGTTAATCTGGCAAAACAAATCCTATTGCAAAATATAATTAATTTATTAACAATATTCAATATAAAATATAAGATACGACAGTGTCATGTTTGAATGGCTTGCATAGGAAAAGATCCACAAGCCTTGTGAGACGATGATGGCAAAAATTTACCGGGAACTTTTCAGGTTTTATTTCAGTTCCCTAAATCGGCAACATCTCATTGAGCATTCATTTATTGTGATTGGAAGGAAACTTTTCATGATTAGCAAAAAAGATGTAGGCGTTAACAATTTTCTTAACAGCTCCACATCCACATTCAACAAAACCAACAATCAAGAAAGATAATGCCTTCTTGTATTGTACATGAAAAGATACCAGCAGATCGTCTAAAATACAATGGTGGTCCTCTATCAAAGTATATGGCCATGAGTGATCCTCTACCAATGGACATGGCAACAGGCGGCCGTCCTCTATCAAAATACTTAAAAAATGAAAAAATGAATTAGATATACCAAAGTACTTAAAATGAAAAATGCATTACATATATATACAATTAGGGATTTTTACTAGAGAATAATGTAGATTGTTAAAGGATTTGAATGGTATAAATAGGTGGAAAAGAAAAAGTAAGTAGTTTTGGCACCCAGAGTTTTAGAAAAAAACAATGGGTGAAATTTGGACGATACTGCACATAATCAACATGTCGCTTATTAGGACAACACTTGTAATACACTCATAAGACACGTTTTTTTATAAATGTACAACACTTATATATGGCAAGTGTCGCATAACGATAACATATGCGACAATTTAAATAGTTTAAAATTCCCATAAGTTGCACATAAGCGACACATTTCTTACCGTAATTTCATTTATTGTCCGCTTGTGATGTTTAGAAGATCAAATTATTCTTAATACAAAAGTTTCTAAAAGATGCATTAAGTATTATAGCAATTTTGTTCTATATGTTTCGCTCATTTGGACCACATTTCAAATACACTTATACAATACTTTTGTTTAGAAATGTACTTATTCGACACATATATAGAATAAGTGTAGTATAATGATAACATATGTGTCACTTAAACTAGTTGAATTGTCAGGTAGGTTACGTATACACGACATATTCATTACCGTGATGTCGCTTAATGTCTGATTGTGGTGTTTAGAAGGTTTTAGCGTTATAAACAAATAATTTGCTAACACAAAATATTATTAATTTGTTAACAATACTTAACAAATAATTTTGGAGGAGAGCATATCGGATTTATAATTGGCATTAGTGGGATCCACTTCCATATGATGGCGAGCCTCAACCTAAAGTACCATGTAGGATTTGCAATTAGCATTGGAAAGATCCACATCCATATGATGACGTAACAAAAATCTTTTTCTAGGCCCGCTTTTATTATGCTAGGAAGAAACCCATCATGATAAGGAAAAAGATGTGGACATTAGTGGTTGTTTTCACATAACTCCATATCCATATTCCAGAAAAATAAAATATAATGAAAGAAAATTTTTACTTTTTTGGTATATTGAAAGGATACCAAAAAATCACCTAAAATAACACAAAGTACCAGTAAAAAGAAAATTCAATAGTTGTGATAATAAATAATGCATTAGATATATATTTATTAGAGATTTATACCAAAAAAACTAGCTAGTAAAATAGACAGTGAGGAGAGTGGAATGAGATGTTGTTAAAGTGCTCTTAATCTAAACCATATAAATAGAGAAGAAATAAAAACAGTAGATGGTGTTGGCATAATGGCATCCACGGATTTATACAAAACATGAGCCACAAAATACGCGGGCACATTTATGTTCATCAAAGCATTGCATATAAGCGACACTTATTTAACATAAGGGACATTTGTTGGAGTTAAGTTCACGAAACCTCATTTACTTTGAAAAAATAGGTGCATTTATTTGTTTCACAATCCATAAACAAACATAACAAAAGTAAACATGAAGTTTCGCATAAGCTCACTCCTCTTGTACACACAATACACGACACTTGTACCATTTTGACACATATTATTTAATACAAGGGACACTTGGTGGCGTTAAGTGTCGCAAAACCTCATTTACTTTGCACAAAATATGCGATACTTATTTGTTGCACAACACATAAACAAACAAACATGCCAATAGTAAACATGAAGTCTCGCATAAGCTCACTCGCGTTGTACACACAATATGCGACACTTGTATCTTTTTGTGAAACTTGATCTACGCATACACGACATTTTTTCTCTTAGCGACACATATTCCAACATACACAACACTTGTAAGCATGTGACACTTGTTTGCTTTGCGACACATACAATAACATACGCAACATTTGTAAGCATGACAAGTCACCTAATCTCTTTCAACTTGTATGCACAATAGGCGACACTTCTATCATTTTTACGACACTTAATCAACACACACGCAACAGTTGCAAATGTTATGTGTCACATAAGCTCAAGCACATTAAATATATGGTATTGACACTTGTAAGCTTTGCGAAACTTTATACATCAATACGCAACACACAAAGACTTAATTGTCCCATAATGTTGTAGCGCAAACTTGGCGTGAACATGAATACGTGACATTGTACAGTAAAGCATCGTTAAAGGTTCAATCAATTAATCTTAATCAATCAATACGCAATAGAAAAAGCTTGAAGTGTCACGCAATGTTGTGGCGCAAACTTGCCACGAACATTAATACATGACATTGTAGAATGAAGTGTTGCTACAGGTTCAATTAATTATTCTTTATCTATTAATATGCGACACATAAAGCTTGAAATGTCACGTAATACTGTAGATCGAACTTGGCGCAAACATGAATACGCAACATTGTACAAATAAAGTGTCGTTAAAGTTTCAATCAATTATTCTTAATCTATCAATACACGACACAAGAAGCATGAAGTGTCGCATAATGCTATAGCGCAAACTTGGCACAAACAAGAATACGCAACATTGTAGAATAAAGTATCGCTATAGGTTCAATCAATTATTCTTTATCTATCAATATGCAACACATAAAGCTTGAAGTGTAGCATAATGCTGTAGATCAAACTTGGTGCAAACATGAACAGTCCAACTTGGTGAAACACCTTTCCGCACCTAATTGATCAGAAAGTCCGCAATGAGTGGCACGGGCTCCTTTTTTATTTTGCAACATTGTACAATAAAGTGTTGCTAAAGGTTTAATCAAATATTCTTAATCTATCAATACACAACACACAAAACTTGAAATGTCATGTAATGCTGTGGCATGAACTTGGTGTGAACATGAATACCTAATATTCTAGAATAAAGTATCGCTACAGGTTCAATCAATTATTCTTAATCTATCAATACGCGACACATAAAAGCTTGAATATCGAGTAATGCTATGGTGCAAACTTGGCCCGAACATGAATATGCAACATTGTAGAATAAAGTGTCGCTACAAGTTCCATCAATTATTCTTTATCTATCAATACTCGACACACAAAGCTTAAAGTGTCGCATAATGTTGCAGCACGAACATTGCATGAACATGAATATGCGACATTGTAGAGTAATGTGTAGCTACAAGTTCAATCAACCTTGGACGAACATAGATACGTGAAACTTACTTGTATAAGAGTCGTCTTTTTTTTGGCACAAACATGTACCAACGACATTTGTTGGATGAAGTGTCGTGTATTGTGTAAAGTATTTCTTGGAATTGTCAATTTTTATTGTTTAGCCAACATGTAGATTCTTAAATGTCACATAGTAAGTGTTAGGCAAGTAAGTTTTTGACGTAGTGTTTGAAGGAGGCTATGGAGAAGGTCAAAGAAAAGACTTTTGCAGCTTGTGCATCAATTCAGAAAATGGTTCAAGACAATGCATCTTCATGTAGAAACATGGAAATTGACATTAAATAAATAATGACCATACTTTCTCAAAAGGAACAACGAGACTTGCAAAATAAAATGAACACTAATTCTATTATGCAAGTTGATGAATGCTTAAAAGATTCAAATGAGGGAGAATGTCTAACTTTTGGAAGAATTTGACAAAACATAGTTTAAAGATGATCAAGATAACATCTTAAGAAATGAAGCAAGCAACAACTTAGCCAAATATGAGGAGCACAAGTTGTTGTCCACACATCATGAGGATTTCTCACCAAAGGAGACCGAAGTTCAACTTTTAAAACCAAAAGTTGATATTCAAGAAATCAAGAGGCATACACAAGTCCCCAACCATCCATTGAATCCAAATGCATTCAGAATGAAGATGAGCCAAGCATGTTTATGCCTAATGAAGTCTAACTCAAGGTTTCCAAGAAAGTGCAATTTTCACTAGTCATCAAAGTTTATCCATATAAAGTCCATGATGTCAAAGAGCTTAAAAGAGATTGAAGATTGTGTGCAATTGTCATATCCAAAGTTTGATAAATATTAGGAGGACTATACCATTTACATTTATGATTTGGGTTGAAGAAGTAAGAATGAATCAAGATAATGACTCTAAAGAAGCGCTCTTAGGAGGCACCCCAAGGATTTTAATTTTTATGTCATTTTCATTTTTTGTTTTTAGGTCAATGCTCACTTAATTTTTGCTTATTTGCTGTTTTTTTTTTTTTTTGTAGGTTAATAAGGGTTCTTAATTTGGAGAAAAAGAGGTTGATAGAAAATATTGTAGCTTGAGAGAAGTTTTCCTGTGAAGCAAGTTACTCATCATCCTCTTGGGTTTGCCCTCATCAAGGGAGTATTTTCTCAATTCTTTCATTTTTACTTACAATCGTATTATTTTAATAACATCAAGAACAATTTTCATTCTAACTTTGGGGTGAATTTTAATGTTTGGAGTTTCCTCTTACTACCTAACTTGTCTAGTTTGTTATTTTTATTTTAGTGTTATTTTTTAAAAAAAATTAAAAATTTCAAAATTTTTCAAAAATAAGGTTGTCAGTCGTGAGCTGTGGTGGTAAATTTGAACATTTTGTGTTGTTTACTTCTCTAGATAACATGATAAGGCAATGACAATACCCATGATTGAAAATGCATTTATTCTCAATTGATGGATTTGTGTGCTTAGATGCCTAAAATATATTCATCTCTTCCAAACATTTTGAGGACATTGATTAAAATTTTGCATGATTTAGATTGCACTGGAGATTATTTACATGAATTAGAGTGTATAAATTCATCAACCTCTATAACTTTCATGATTCACACTCGAGGTGAAATCATACGTTGTGCATTACCAAGAAAATATTAGAGGTCATCTTTAAATTGAGTTTGAGCCTTTCAAGCCTACCATATGCATATTATTATCCCTAGTATCTATTTGAGCCTATAGAATGGATTAAGATGCATTATGATCTTTGTTTTTCATGGAAACCAAATTTACCTATCATTTGAGCCTAAATGAAATTGTTTTTACCTACCGTTTAATTTAATAGCATACTTGAATTGATTGATATGAATATTAATTTAATAGCATAAAAGTGGTAGAAGTTGTTATAAATTAGATTGTGGGTGGTACTTTGGTATAAATAGCCATTATTTGTATTCTCTAAGTTCAAATATATATGTAGAGAGAACTAAGTTTGTGGGTGGAAAAGAGAGAGATAGAGAAACAACAAAAAGAAAAAGAAAGAAAAAAATATTACAACAACAAGACAAAATAATATTTACTGCCAACAAATAAAAATAAAAAATTGAAAGGAAAAGAAAGATTATTGTTTTGTAAAGTCTAAAGGAATGGAAGTAGAAAATAATTCTTTATAGAAAGGAAACAAACCAACATTTGATTTATATCCATTGAAAATTGGTTTAAGCTTTCTTTCTTGTGATTCAGCTACCATATCATTTTCTTTTTCAAGCCAATACTCTTTAGCATTTACATTACAAACCAATAAAGACCTATCAATAAAAGGCGATACATTAGTCTACATTAGTGGAGAGTGTTCAATTGTGTTAAACATATGAAGTTCTTAAGCACTTTTATAATCTCTATTAGTGTAGGTGATAAGCATTTTTATAATCTCTATCAGTGAAGGTTTATTCAAGCATACTTTAAATGCATTTCTTTGATTTTATTCACACAAACACTAGGAAGAAAAGATATATTGAATAGAAAATAAGGTGTTTGAGTTGCATGATACTTTGAAGTTCATTTTTTAGTTGATATATTATGCAATCTATAAGGCACCCATAATCATACTACTTAGAAATGATGCTTTTAAAGTGAATTTATTTTTATTTGCTAACGGACTAGCAAATGTTTAGTTTGTGGGTGGTTGATAAGCTTAAAAATTGTATCATTTAGGCTATTTTTTTAGCTTAATATTTGCTAGATTGTGCTTATTTTATTAAGAAATGCATTCATTTCTATAATTTTCCCTTGTAGGTAAAAAGAACTTTGGCAAATTCAAAACAAAACATGAGTATTTTGGTAATTTTGACATATTTTAGGGACCAACTTGGAAATATCAAATTTTATGTGCAGAAAGTTGATAATGAACTTAAATTATTAGGAGATGATTAAGGGCCAAGATTAATACAAGTGGCAGCAAGTATGAAACTTTCTTTATTTGGAGCATGTTGAATTTTATACAACCAATACTGTTTTAAGCATATCTGGAGTTACAAGATGAATTTTTGGGTGAATTCAATTGTATAAATATCTTAAATTCTCAAGGATCATCTCTACAAAATTCAAGGCAATTGGATCATCCAATCAGTGCAGTTTGATCTATAAATTTGAAAAAAAATTGCAGTTGCAGCAGATCTGTACTCCTTTGGAAAAATTGAGTTTTGAATGTCTTCCTAGTGTCGGAATTGCGCATATGATATATGCGTTGAAAGCTAAGATGTATACCTAATATTTACATATGAGAATGATGGATTTAGAGCTCATTTGGTTATCCAAAAGGTTCTTTGAATCTGGCTGACGTGAATTGTTGATAAATAGGGGAAGTTTGCTTTATCTATTTGGATTGCCACTTAAGCTTTGAGGACAAGGATGCCACGTAAATTAATTAAGTCTACATGGAATATTTGTCAGCAAATCAAATGAGAAAATAAGAGAATTATTGGAATCTATTATTTATTTATTTCCTCTTTAATTGGAGATGGAACTTACCTTACTTGGTTGAGGTTAAACCTAGACTGAGTTGAGGCATCATTCTTTACCCCCTTGATCTGGAAATTACGGCCATGAATGGTAAATTAACACAAAAACTGGCCAGCCATCAACTTCTGTATTATTTTTTCAGTTACTATCCTATTTAAAAGTTACAAAATAAAAACCCTAGCCTCTATATGACCTACATAATTAGCTAGCCACCAAAAAACAATGCCCTAGGGGCTTCTCCAAGCCGTAGTGGCTCTTTCTCTCTTGTCTTTTCCATTCTCACTTTTTTCCCTCTCTTTCTTCTCTATTTTATTTTTATTTTACAGCAGTCATGGCAACACAAAATAGCCACCATCATCCCCATACTCAAATCCTAGCTGCCGCCCACCTCCACTACACCATTTTCACCATTCCACACCATGTTTTCTCCATCACTTACATCATTCTCTCAATTATTTCTTCTCCAAAACACTAACCACCATAGCCAACACTAAACCCAAGCCGCACATCACCAAGCATCTCACTCCTAAACGCATGTAGCCATCCCTTACATCCATCACCATCTACATCACACTTTCATTCCCTTTAACCTTTGATCGCACATGGAAAAAGGATTTTACGAGAGCCAAGGAGGTAAGTCAAGGTTGAGTGACATAAGCTTAGTGCTATTACCCATCTAGCATTGACTTGAACTTCACCACCATCATCCTCTCAACATTCGCAACATAAAAGGAGATTGCTCTTTTTGTTTTGATCTTTATATTGTGACAAGCATGTGACACTTGTTATTGATATAAAGATTTTCCTCTTTAATTTCCATTGTAACTTATTTTTATTTGTTTTAATTTACTTGCTGTCCAATTTATTTTGTTGGCTTGAATATCACATATAGACTTAGAAATTCTAGTACTTAGGAATAAGTCCCTTGGGTTTGACATTCGTCTTTTTTAGAAAGACCACTTTATTACTTGATGTGATTCCTATGCTTGCAAAAATATATGTGATCTAGGCACATCGTTTATGCATTTCATTTATAGGTTTGGACATTTTAATGGCGTTTATTTGTATTGAAGATTTAGAAAGTGGTGCATTTCATTTGGATGATGAGAAAATTGAAGGATTAGATTTTGAATGTTGAGAAAATTGATTTCTTCTCCATGTATCAGCACTGACCTTTCTTTTCTTTTCTTTTTAAGAGATTGCAGAATTGAAGTTTAAATTAAAAGTTTATGCGTGTGATTATATTTGCCTAGAAAACAAACTAACGAGGGAGAAAGGGTAAAACAGATTTGGACAGAGAGTTTGTGATCTTTGTTGGAGGAAAAAAAAGTAAAGATATAGAGAGTTGCAGAGAAAGGGATGATAGGAGAATTTGAAAGTTTTTTTTTTTTTTTTTTACGGGGAAAAATTATAAAAATCTAAAAAATAAATTAATTAAGAATTTTGTTAGTGGCATGGCATTATGATGTGGAATGCCATGTGGTATGCCATGTCATATGGTTTAGAATTTTGGTTAAGTTTTTGGTTTGTGTAGCTTTATAGTAACAAAATCTTAAAGTAACTAGAACATTGTTTTGATAAAGAATGAAATTCAAATTTTAAAACCTAGGATTCTAAATTGTAAATTGAAGGAACAAATATGGAAGGACTATCAAAATAGGGTAAAATTGAGGAAATAATGGGAAATATGTTGGCTCGCCAGTTTTGGTATGAGTTTTTCTCCTAATGGGAGGCAAAGAATGATGCCTCAATTTAGTATAGGTTCAACCATAACCAAGTAAGGAATGTATCATCTCTAATATAATGAACAAATAAATAAATAATAAATTCCAATAATTATCTTATTTTCTCTTTTGATTTTCTGACCAATATTCCATATTGACTTGACTAATTGATGTGGCATCATTGTTATCAAAGCTTAGGTGGAAATCCAAATAGATAAATATGACTATTTATTTATCACCAGCTCAAATCAGCCAAATTCAAACCACCTTTTCATTCATAACATGAGCTCTAAATTCATCCATTATAGTTGGAAATGTTAGTTCTAACTCTTAGCTTTCCAAGCATATATCATATGTGCAATTCCAAACCTAGGAAGACATTCAAAACTCAATTTTCCCAGAGAAGTACAAATCTATTGTAGTTGAAAAATTTCTACAATTTTAAAGAATAAACTATGCTGTTTGATTATCAAATTGTCATGAAATTTTTCAGTGATGATCTTTGATGAGTGAGAAATCTATGCGACTAAATTCACTCAAAATTTTATTTTGCAGCTCAAGATATGCTCAAAAAAGTACTAGTTGTGCTTGTTCCATATAAGGAAAATTTTCATGTTTGCCTCCATTTGTTAATTTCTTGACCTTTGATCTCAATTTGATAATCTCCATGTTAATTTTAAGTTCATTTCCACTTTTTTCCACATGGAATTCAATATTTGCAACTTAATCCTTGAACTAAGTGAAATTTACCAAAATACTCATGTTTTGTGTTGAATTTGCAACAATTCTTCTATGTACCTACAAAAGGGAAAATTGCAATATCTTCTTAACAAAATAGCAATAATATTAAGCTTAAAAGATGGCCTAAAATTATGCAATATTTAGGCTTACCACAGACGGGCACAATATTGATTCAAGGTCCACATAGTGATGGTGTCTATGAATGGCCATCACAAGTTTCCAGTCCCTTTATTTTTTCTGCCAATAAAGTCTCTCTACATGATTGGCACTCCTATTTAGGCCAACCATCTTACCAAGTACTTCGCAAGTAGGGGTGTTAATTAGGCCTGCCCAGCCCGGCCCAAGCGGGTTTGGGCCTGCCTTTTTTAGACTGGAGAGAGAATTTGGGCCGGGCACTGTCGAACCAATACTCCAAATCTTAAGGCCTAGTGCCCAGCCCTACAGGTATCAAGTCGGACTTGAGTTTTGGGGCTCGGGCTTAGGGTTTAAGGATTAAACCCAAATTTAGAGCCCAAAATTTATTTTAAATTATTTTTTTTTACTTATAATATATTATATAAAAATAAAATAAAAATTATTTTTTTATGCATTCAAAATACAACATAAAGTTAAATTCTAATAAAAAAATTATAAGTTCCATTTTTCAAATATAATAAATTTGATCTTGTTATGCATATTAAATGAATAAACTATTCAATTTCATAGTGATTGCATGAATCACATATGTTGTTGCAAGGATACAAATCTCATCAAGTAATAAAGTGGCCTTTCAAAGAAAAACAGATGTCGAACTGACAGGGACTAGTGCCTAAGTTCTAGATTTTTAAGTCTATATGTTATATTTAAGCAAAAAAATAAATTGAACAGCAAGTAAATTAAAACAAATAAAAAAATTAGTAATTGAAATTAAACGAAACAAAGAAAATAATATTTATGTCAATAACAAGTATCACAATTTTGTCACAATATAAAGAACAAAACAAAAATAAAAGCAAAAGGAACAATCTCCTTTTATGCCGCCACTGTTGAGAGGATGATGGTGGTGAAGTCCAAGCCAATGCTAGGTAGGTAATAACACTAAGGTTGTGTCACTCAACCTTAACTTACCTCCTTGGCTCTCCTAAAATCGTTGTGCCACGCATGATCACAGGTTAATGGGAATGAAAGTGTGATGGAGATGATGATGGATGTAGAGGATGGCTAAAAATGTGTAGGAGTGGGATGCTTAATGAAGTGTGGCTAGGGTTTAATGTTGGCTAGGGTGATTGGCTTTGGAGCTTCAATGGAGGATGAATGGTGGCTGTTTTGGAGAAGAAATAATGGAGAGAATGATGAAAGTGATGGAGAAAAGATAGTGTGGATTGGTGATGATGGTGTTGTGGAGGTGGGCAGCGGCTAGGGTTTGAGTGAGGCTATGAAGGTGTGTTTACTACTATAAAATGAAGAAAAATTTGAGAGGAAAGATGCGAAAAAATGTGAGAATGGAGAGGAGAGGAGAGAAGCTACTGCCCCTAGGGTAAAACTTGTTAATCTAGGCTTAAAATGATATATATATATATAGACCTAGAGTTTGGCAAGGTGACTTAGGATCATAGGTTGCTTGGTTGGTCAACATGGAAGGATAAAATAAGAAAATTGTGGGATAAAATGTAAGAATAAAGGGAAAAATTAAGGCTGGCTGAATTTTGCTTGAATTTTCCATGCATGGGTGATTCTTGTTTGATATGGTAGTCCAAATGTCTTCTAGATTCATTTGAGAACAAATAGGTAAGAATAATCTCCAATCAATGAAAAAATAATTAATTAATTCCAATAAAGCTTTTACTTTCCCATTTGGTTTGCTGAGCGGTAAAGCTTCTAGATTTCTTATTGTGTTGTTGTGTTGTTGTTGCATAGTAAAAATACACTCAGTTAATTACAATCTTAAGACAATTTTCTTCCTACTGTGTTTTTCTTATTTTACTTGCTATCACATAAGAATTTCTATGGAACCTCTGGTTATTTGATTCGTGTTTTATGCAGTTTTAATTGTTTACCAAAATCTGAGTTTTTCACATTCTATTTTTAATTCGTTCTTTCTATTGATATCTTAATTTTATTTCTTAGCCTTTGATCTTCTTGATTGTTTTAACATTGCGTACGTTTATTGAATTCTGTTGCGAGTTTATTATATCATGCTATATATTCTTATGTTTTACACAGATATTGGTTATTTGGAAAGTTTATGTTTGAGAATTATTGTTGTAGTCGATAGTGTTAGTTTCTTTTTTGTTCAATCTGGTTGCATTTTATGTATATATATATATATATTTATTTATTTATTTATATAAATTTTTCAGAATTTTCATTTTTTTATGTCTAAGGTTTCTGTTATTCTATTTCCATTGTTTATGTACATGCCTTTTCCTCTTATCTACATATAGTCTTTCAATTTGATTTATAAGTTTCTGGATTCTTAATATTTCTGCCTTGTGTTTTGTCTCTTTTACACTCATTTAAAACTGTTTTTGAATTTACTTATACGTATTTGTCAGTTTCTTCACCTCCATTTTTTTTCTTTGATATATATGACCGTTTGATATAAATATACAGTACTCCAAAATAGTGAATCCACGACACCAAATGCACGACATAGAAAAAAAAATTGCGTGACAAAACACTAATTCTCAACACAAAATTGTTGCCAAAATGTTTCGTCAGTGGTGCCAAAAAGATTTAGCGACATGCATTCAACAACTGTCGCAAAACATCTGTGCGCTTAACAAATTCAGTGACATGCACTCGACAAGTGATGCGAAACATTTGCGCGCCAAATACATTCGGCGACACATATTCTGCATATGTCGGAAAACATTTGCACACTAAAACCATTCACGACACAAGAACTTAACATGTCGCTAAATAATTAGGTGCAAAACATAATTTGTGAAAAAATGTGACACAAGTGTCACCAATAATGGGTAAAAGGCAGCATCTACATCACTAATGAGGTCCAATTAGTGACACATGCATTTTGTTTTGCTAAATTTTACTCATTAGCGATGCTGGTGTCGCTTATTACCTATCATTGGCGACACTAGCATCGCCTTTTCCCAAATTAGCGACACAAATATGAATGTGTCTCTAATTTGGGAAATGGCGACGCTGGTGTTACTAATGATAGGTAACATGCAACACTTGCTTCGCTAATGATGTTCAATTCATATTTCTGTCGCTAATTTGGAAAAAGGTGACGCTGGTGTTGCCAATAATAGGTAACAGGCTACACAAAAAGGCGACGCTGGTGTTGCCAATAATAGGTAACAAGCTACACCAGCGTCGCGAATGAGGAAAAATTATTCAATTTTTGTATCGGTATTTAATTCACATCACACTAAAATTAATTCACAGCTACCACAATTATTTCACAGTACCAAAAGAATCAATTCATACCTACCATCCTCTATCTATAAATACGTACATCTATTTTGGAAGAGTATCATCTATTATTCTAAATTAAACGTTCATAGGAAAAGAAAAAAATTTCCAAATATGCGTAAATATTCTAATGTCTTTTTCTTTTCGATTTAGCTGATATTCTTTCAAAATAAAATCAAATGTTAAAATATTCTTAACCATTTCTCTCTTTAATATGTTCAACCCACTACAAATTGTTGATCTATAAGCTTAGGGTAGTTCACCTACCTAAAGATCAAAGGTTTCATTCTTTGTTCCTTGGATAGAGGTCGAAGCTGGATTGCAAAAGCAACAATATTCGGCAAACTGGGATTGAAGAGAAGCTTGATCGATGGGAGCTGGTACGAGGAACGAGTGAGCAGGCCAAGATGCTGATCATATTGTTTGTTATGTATAATGCAAAAAAAATATTTTATTTTATTAGATATTCTTTTTGGTTTCGCTCTTAGTTGATACTCTTTCAAAATAGAAGTAGAAAATGATGAAATATTTATGATCTTGACGCCCTTTGAGGTGTTCGACCCACTACAAATCATCGATCTATGTGCCTTTAGTAGTTCACCAACCTCAAGATCAAATGTTTCATTGTTAGTACACTGCATGTGTGTCCAAGCTATGTGTCAGAGAATGGCAATCAAAACTTGGACAAAGCTCACAATTATCTGCTCACTCGGTTATTTTTCATTTGCCGAGATCGATGGACAATTTATGTAAACCTGATATGCTCAGTCGGTCATTTTCCAATTAATTTTTGACATCCATGGAGAATTTATGTAAACATGTTCGATCAGTTCTAAGAGAGTATTGTTTGTTATTAAATATCAATATAAAATAAAACTATTTTATATATTTCGTCGGATAGTTTTTTGTATATATATGTATATTCCATATATATATGTATGTATATTCTCTTAGCATATACATATATATATATATAGATCAGAAGCCTTAATTTATTCACCAAAAAAAGAAAAAAATTAATAAATAATATTAAGATTTGATTAATATTATTCAATGAATGATCATTTATATATATATATATGTTCAATAAACATTACATTAATTCACTAAACAAGATTTAATAAAATAATTAAATTATATTGACCTTCAAAATATTATAGTTTCTAAATTATCAGTTTTATTTATAACATTGAAGTACTTTTAATAAAGTTCATTCTTGAAAAATTTACATATTAATTTATATATTTACAAGACACATATTAACAACAGTGACGCCATCGTCGCTAATTACCTCTAATTTAGTGACGCTAGTGTTGCCAATACCTATAATTCCTTTTAATTTTGTGTCGCTGATTTGGACGATGCATGCCTGGTAATTAATTCACACCTATTAAAATTTAATTGCACCAACCATTCTTTATCTATAAATACGTACATCCTCGTGTTAACAATCCACCCTTCATTATTCTACACACACAAACACACACACACACACACACACACATATATATATCTTTCTTGCCCTCTATTTTGAAAGAATATCAGCTGTTATTCTAAATTATTCAGTTGATATTCTTTCAAAATAAAATGAAAGAATGAAATATTCTTCTACAAGGGAAAAAAATCCAACTATGCATGTATAGATACGATCTGTTGGTTTTTCTCTTAGATCTATTTAGTTGATACTCATTATGCTCTTTTATTTGATCGATCCACTACAAATCGTCGGTCTTTTATGCAATGTCAAAAAATTATCAACTTTACATATATATTATTTATTATTTTTCTCTTAGATCTAGATGATCCTTGGAAATAGAAGCAAAGGATGGAAAAGATGTAGCATATAATAAAGCCTTATTAACCAAAAAATATATATAGAGAAGCCTCATAAATAATATTTAATCTGCAATTAATTAATATCATTTAGTTAATGTACTACTAATATAGTTCATTAATTAATTTCTAACATTGACTTTTCAGTTATATAAATATGTATGAACTGATCACCATTAAAGGACACATTTAATTTACTAAAAAAAATATGGACATTTACTTTGTGTTGTATGAAGCAAATCTTAAAGAAAAGCAACACAGATCGTCGGTAATTGAAATGGAAAAGCAACGACTTTCATCGCTAAAGTACTCAATTAGCGACATTTAGCGTCGCTAATAGATTTTTTTTAATGGAAAAGGTGACCAAGTTTTTCACTAAAAGTGTTTAAATTTAAGTTTTAACCGATTTGTCTAACAACTTGTATTGAATGCCTCATTTAATTTCGCCATCCAACTCTTTATATTTGCAATAATTTATATTTATGTTTTACGTACTTAACTTAATTTGAGTTTCTCTATCATTTTTTCTTTGCAAAAATCATCATACCAAGCTGAAAACAAACTCAACCAAGTCATTACACATTGCAAGTAAGTTTAATTTACACACATATATATAAAGCAGTATTTATAGTATATTGCTTTTGCTAGAAGTTTGATCTTATTGTCGTTTATTAACTTATTATTCATGCACGTATATGTTTTTGTTTTGTAATTTGCTTTCTTTTTAGGTTACTTTCATATGTTCATGCAATACTAAGAATACTGCATTATTTACTCAAATAATATTGTGGAATGGATAAGTCATGGATATATTCAGATAGACGATCAAATCATTTTGTCAAATGTGTGTACGAATTTTTAGAGTTCATGGCCAAAAATGTAAGTGATTGTAATGTTGTTCAGTGTCCTTGCATGAAATATGTCAATATGACATTGCATTCTATAGAGGACATAGAAGGTCACATATATTGCAACGGATTTGATAGCAATTATAGGCAATGGATTTGGCACGGTGAATCCTATGAATCAGGTGTCGAGGCACCTTCACAGTTTATTAATCGAGATATAGAGTTTGATGAAGGTGACAGTGATAGCAAGGAAGATGTGGTGTATAACTACATTGAAATGACTCGTGATGCTTTTGATAATTTGCATGTTTGTTGGAAGAGGCAGAGAAACTTTTGTTCCCAGGATGAACCAATTTTACCAAGTTATTGGTTGTTGTCAAATTGTATGACTTGAAGGGAAGATATGGGCATTCTGACAAGAGCTTTGATGCACTGCTGAAATTGTTATTTGAGATGCTACCACGCTACAATGTTTTGCCAACATTTACTTATAATGTTAAAAAGACCCTAAATGCATTGGGAATGAAGTATGAGAAGATACACGTATGCCCCGAAATTTTTTTTTTGTTTAGAAAGCAATATGCGGATCTGATGCTATGTCCTAAATGTGGATCATCCAGATGGAAAATTGGAGAAGATAACACTGTTACAAAAATCTTTTGTTGTATTTTCCATTGATTCCAAGTTTTAGAAGAATGTTTCATAGTGTTTCAACAGCTAAGAATTTGTCTTAGCATGCAAATGAAAGAAAGACAGTAAAAAACTTTCCTTGGTTGTGCATGAAGTGAAAATTCATGATGTTAACTCTTCTAATATCTGGACCTAAACAACCTGGAAACCGTATTGATGTATACCTAGAACCATTAGTTGAGGACTTGAAAAGGTTATGGGATGAGGGCATTAGAACTTTTGATGCTTATTGTCGAGAGGAATTCACTTTAAGGGCAATGTTACTATGGACGATAAATGATTTTTTTACTTATGTCAACTTGGGCGGTCATGCAACGAAGGGATACCATGCATGTCCAATTTGCAATGAAAACACTTTTGCTCATCGCTTGCACAATGGTAGGAAAATGAGTTTTGTTGGGCATAGAAGATTTCTTCCTCCTAATCACCCTTACAGAAAGAAAAAATAGGCTTTCAATGGGTTTCAAAAATTTGGAAAACTTCTGATACCATTAACCAGAGAGGAAATATTGGAAAAGCTTAATGCTTGTACTTTTGACAACATGGGCATAGGAAAAAATTTATGTGGGGATGACATTGAACACTATTGGAAAAAAAGTCAATATTTTTTTATTAGAGTATTGGAAATATCTCCATGTACGACACAACTTGGATGTGATGCATATTGAGAAAAATGTATGCGAAAGCATAGTAGGTACATTGCTTAATATTCCAAGTAAGATAAAAGATTGAATAAATACTCGGCTGGATTTAGTAGAGATAGGCTTGGGTCTTGAATTGGCCCCGTCGGTACATGAAGCACAAACTTTTTTGCCGTCTGCATGTTATACATTATCCAAACAAGAGAAAAAACTATTTTTTCGCTGTTTGGCTAGCTAAAAGTTTCGGATGGTTATTCCTCAAGTTTTTGGAATATTGTGATAATAGAGGACTTGAAACTAGTAGGGATGAAGTCTAATGATAATCACTCTTTGATGCAGCAACTATTGCCTCTAGCAATATGACCAGGGCTTCCTAAAAATGTACAAGTTGCAATTGCTAGATTTTATTTTTTCTTTAATTCAATATGTAAAAGGTCTATCGATATTGCATCCCTTAATGCCATACAAAGTGATCTTGTGAGAACTCTGTGCTTGATGGAGAAGTTTTATCCACCATCTTTTTTTGATCTAATGGTCTATTTAACAATGCAACTTGTATGAGAAGTTCGACTGTGTGGATCAGTGCATTTTAGATGGATGTACCCATTTGAGAGGCATATAAAAATATTAAAGAGTTATGTTCGCAACAAAAATCGTCCAGAAGGTTGCATCGCTGAAAGTTATATAGCTGAATAAGCAATTGAGTTTTGTAGTGAGTACCAACTAGGGTTAGATGCAATTGGAAACCCTATTGGCAAATATCAAAAGCTTTCATTTGGAAAAATTAAAAGCAGATAAAAAAATAGAGGAAAGAGGGCAAAATGTATTCAAGACGAACATAACAACACATTTATGTATTGGTTGCGTGATAAGGTCTTCAATCATATTTTCTATATGTTAAAAGTGGACAATTTATGTACTACTCCGCAATTTGCTAATTACTTTCAATTTATGATGTTAATAGGTTGACGCCGAGCGATGTCAACCAAATTGTACTATGAATGAAACTTTGAGGTGGATTGCACAGGGTCCTCAATGGATGGTAACCAAACATGAAGGTTATGTCATTAAAGGGGTTTGTTTCAACATAGTGAAAATGGACAATAAACATGTCACACAAAACAGTCTTTTATATATATGTCATTCTTTGCAACAAGCTGAAAGAGGCACCGCCGAACCAATAGAGCTCGAAGAGCTTTGGATACACACAAGAACCAAAAAAGATGGACTAGTAGACAACTAGGAAGTTGAGTCCATTGTTGAAAACATTGTGAGTTCTAAACCCCAAATTAGTTGTCATATATTATATTTTATAATGTTCATGCTATAATTTTTTCAACTCAAATGAATTTTGTAGAATGCTATGAAAAAGAATGAAACTCAAGGCATTCTTGATGCCTTTCCTCTAAATGATGTACTTACACAAGCCCTCGGGTCCAAGGAATGTCCTAGTCGACTTCGAGGAATGGGAAGGGGTTCACAGTCAAGAATTATTTCAAAACACCGTGGCAAAGCACATAAAAAAATAAGAACAAAGCCAATGTAGATGCAAGGATTCAGACCCAAAATGCGAGGATAGAGAAATTGGAGCAGGTTTTGAGTAGTCTATTTGATGTTGTCCGGAAGAAAATGAGTAATGGACGACATATGAGATCTCGCCGCTGCATGCGGGCTTGACCTTCCACTGGAGACACCTACACATGGAGCAGGTCATGCGGCGGATTCAGGTAGTGCTCATGTAGATGATGTCACCAATTTGGGAACTTAGCTTGTTCCCCCTATATCAGCAGTTCCCTCTAGTGATCCTACATCTGTACAGCATAAGGTACGTCTACCATTATTAAATTCTTACTATATATTCGTATTATTTATTATATAACTATTTGACATTTTCTAACATGTGTTCAACATTTAGAACATTCTATGTGAGCTTGCAGAAGGGACAAGAGATAACATTGTGGCAACTGGCACTTTGACAGTTGGTAGTGCGGTTTATCATGGTGTAGAATTAGGAACAAAGAATGTTAGAGTCTCTATGGATGCAGTGATTGATCTAACTCCATTGTTACTTGTGCAATCATTCTGCATGGTATATGTCATTGAGGCAGAAGGGTCATTCGTGGCATGGCCTCAACAGCTTGTTATTCTGCCATCCGCTAAGGTATATAATATTCTAAATATAAAATTGAAAAGTGTTTGCATTTATATTTTTTGTTTTTTGTGATAATAACATGTATTTCATTTTGGTTGTAGGAATATGGGACGAGAAAAATATCAAAAGGCAAACAAGTGGCTACAACTGGATCAAGTGGCTCACATAGGTCCCTAAGGCCTACACCAGTACAGGCCGAGTCGGCATATGCTGTTGCTGAATTTGACAATGTCGGCTCATTAGAACTTAGCCTTCCACTACTAGAGTTGTTTAAGAGGATCGACCCTTTACAATACTTATGCATTGTGGTCGACCTCCTTACCCCCAACGGTGATGGGCTATGAAGTATTGATAGCCATTTCAAATAAAGATATCCAAGATTTTTGTTACATGCAAGAGTTGCAACAATCTTGCATTTTGTTCTATATAAGGTACGTAATTTCAACTTCATTGTATTAATTACTTATATTTTTATTACTATAGTTTTGTTACATACAATTAATTATGCTACTTGTAAATGATAATTCACTGCTTAGGCATTTACATTTCCGACAGATGGGCGAACAACTAGGGAAGTATTGTTTTATACTCCATGATGATATTGCCAATGTAGAAAGGAAAAATCATGATGAACGAGAACTAAAAATTTTGATGCAATGGAACAAAGCATCAAGGGGTCAACTATGGTTTCTTTTGTACTGGTCAAGGTACTATAGGTTTTCTAATAATATTATTATTATTTGAGTTTTACTAATTATGTACGAGTAAACATAATTTCACTTTGTAATTAATATTTTTTGTAGTTCCCATTGGATGTTGGGTGTTGTTGACCAATACTGAGGAGTTGCATAGTTTTATGATGCGCTTCCGAAGAACAACCGTGCTAGTATGGCTGACTTCAAGAGTTTTTTGGATAGGTAAGTCTGCATAATTAACACTATAAATGGATAATTATTAATAAAATTTAATAGTTAATATTTAATGCTGATATTATTTATGTTGATATATATAATGTATGCATAATGTACATATAGGACGTACTTGTCTTGGAACCGTACATCTGACGGACAAAAAAAAGTCAAGTACGAAAAGCTTAGATGACCTAAAACAAAGGAACATATAGTACAGATTGGTATACATAAATATTTATTCATATTTCTAAATACACTTTAAATGTATATGGTTAAATGGCTACTTAGCTATTTAATATAATGATTAACATTTTTGTATCACTTTTGTTTAGACTGTAAAACTACCAAGAAATTTTGAATGCGGATATTATGTGATGATGATCATGCGGGACATCATAGTAAATAATGTTATTCGAAAAAATTTAGCGGAGATAGTAATAAATACCAACATTTTTACACTCAATAAGAATTTATAATTATTTGTTGATACTTATTTGAACTACTTGTTTGGTTTGTATGTGCAGTTTCAAGATGTTGTTTGGACTAAGCAGTACATAGATAGTTTTAGAGCATTATAGACAGCTGCTTCGCTCCCATTTATAACATTAAATTAAAATATCATATTTCAGTTTATATATATACTTTTAGGCGACAAAAAAGAATGTCACATTTAATTATTGTATTTTTGGAAATATGTAACTGTTTGTAATTTTGTTATTTGTATTATTTTTATATATTTGCATTTTTTTCTCATTTGTTTTTTTATTAGTAATTGATTCTCATTTTTACTAAATTAATCATTTGCAATAAATCATTCATTATTTTATAAAAGATAATGAAATTAAAATTTTGTTTAATTTTAATTAATAATATTTATAAATTTAAATTAATTTTATAAAATATTCAAATGAGATTTTAAGATATAATTGAATTATTAAGACTCAAAATTATAATTGTAAATTGATTTCTTTTAAATTAATTTAAACTAATAAAATATAAATTAAAAAAATTATTTAATTTGTCACTACAATTGGGAATGAATTATTCAGCGACGTCTTATATAGAGATTTGCTACGGCTTTAAAAAAATGGCCTAAATAATTAGCGATGAATTTCATCACTAATTGGTACATATATTGGTGACGCCCTTCGTTGCCAACTAGGGGTATCATTGACAAGACCCGCCCCGGAAATCCTTCCAGATTAACAGGAGAGGCCCTGCCTGAGGAAGATTCCACCAGAACCCTTCGGGGCAGCCGACAGAATCCTCCTCCGAAAAGGAGTTAAATAAACAATAAAATAATAAATAGGACAAAAAGTTGATAAGATATGCATTGCAACAAACAACTAGTGGTACTGAAATAAATAACATAACAAATTAGTGAGAATGTGGGAATGACAGAATCACTAAGTGAGATAACAAAATTTAATTGATACAAATCCAACAATAAACCGAATAAAGAGATCATGATTTAATACATAAGAAGAAGCGGTAGCGGAAGTCAAGTACAGATGCGATATGCGGATGCGATGCCGATGGTAGCTCACGAGGACCTGCAGCTAGGACCTAGGGAACGAAGTTAAAACACAAAACGTGAGATATAAAATCTCAGTGAGTGCTCCTAGGTAACTACAAAATACAAGTTCAACAGTTTAAATCATTTACACTCAAACCTCACGTCACTCAGTTGAAAGGTTCCCCGTTTTGAAAATCATTTCGTAAAACCCTTGGTTTAATCTCCAAAATCATTAAATCATTATAATACAGTTTGTGGGGCAAAAACGTAATTTAAAACTATCATTGAAAAAACAAATCAATCATTAAAACTATAAATACAATCTCAACAAGAAACATTTAGATTAATTTGTAAAACATATTTGTATAAAATGGCAAGTAAAAACATTTGTTAAATCCAAAACCGATTTAAAACCAAATACCATGGGCTCCAACCCATAATTTCAAAATCCATGAATACAAAATCATAACTGCAACCGTGAATCGAAAATCATATAAATCAAATCACATAAATCCAATCCATATAAATCCAAATCGTATAAATCCAAATCGTATAAATTCAATCCATATAAATTCAAATCGTATAAATCCAAATCATATAAATCAACCCATATAAATCCAAATCGTATAAATCCAAATCATTTAAATCCAACACCGATCTAAAACCAAATACCATGGGCTCCAACCCACAAATTCAAAACCATCAATTTAATATCAGCAATCAACAAATATAAAACCCAACCAGTACCACAACATAGTATCGTGCCGTGTGACCCTCAGCGTCCTGATGGCGTCACAGGCGGGGGGAGGGGGTAAACTCATCACAACGAACCGGCGTCCCAAATCCGTCATGGCAGGATCCTCATCATCTCTCTCCCGACACGTGTCCGCAGCAGAGGATGGCATAATACATATAGCGCGCATAATAATCCAATATCTCAATCAACATCTCGATACCGTGTGGTACTCCTCAAAACCAAATCCAAAATCCTCCATCATCGAATATCAACAATTTTTCAAATCCTTTTACTTTTAAACAAATTTCCAAAATCTTCTCTTTTGAAAAGTTTTACGAAAACAATCAAATATTTCGCATATCAGAAGATTGCCCCAAAATTCTTAAATTCCACAAAAGCCATAATTTTTCTTTAAATCACCAATTTTCACAAAATTGTAAAATATCCAAAATATCAAAATCACTGATAACCATTTAAAACACAAATGTACATTTAGTCTTAAATCATCAATAATTTAAATCAGAATATAATATATTTAATAAACATAATTTAAAAGCGCAAGAAATTTCAATCAAAACAAATCATATGCGATTAAATCATAATAATATATAATCCCAAAATGATTTAGAAAATAAATGCACTCACAGGTCTGACGCGTGCTCCTTCTGGATCTCCGGTCCAGCCTTCGAACGTGCACGAACACCTAAAAATAATTTACCGAAAAAATTCTTTTAATTACCGAAAAACTAACCAAAGGCTCAGAGGAGTCCTCTAAGTCTCCAACTACAAGATTAAAACACTAAATACCAAAATTGCTCTTCAATTTCAGTAATTACCAAAATGCCCTTAACGGCAAAATCCCCAAAATTTGAATTATTCCGTCTCAAGTCTGATTTCAACAAACTTTATACCGAAACGAAATTGAAGATGCAAGGAAAGAGAATCTACCTTCAATTCCAAGATTCGTCCTCGCCAATGCTCGGAATTGATCCTGGAAGATCAAACCTCGGCCGGGATTGTGCGTTTTTGAATCCGACCAAATTGGACCAAATCGAAGGTACAGCAAGCTTGCCCACGACCCCCGGAACGCGTTGGGATGGGGAGGTAAGCACTCACTCGCCGGAAAAGGAGGAGATCGGTGGCAGCGCGTGGAGGAAGACGGCGACGGCGCGTGGGAGGCGCGTGGGGTGGTCACCGGAGTCCGGCCAGATGCAGATCTGGTCGCCATAGCGGTCTGAGGCCAGTGGTGGTGGCTGTGTCGTCCCACTCGCCGACGATCAGAGTAGATCTAGGTGGAAAGGTGGCTGTCGCGGGTGGTTTTTCTGAGAATTTGTGGCCGTTTTTTGACGCGATACGGCAGTCTCCAGTGTCAATCATGGTACCAAAATGTAGATCGTCGCACCAGCTTTCCAACGGTACCAAGCACGCTCTCTAACTCCACCGGAACAGGGAGATATGGCCGGCCAAAGGTGGTGTCGCAACAGTGCACGGTTGCACGGGTTGCAAGAGCCCTCGATCTCGCTGCAATTTCCGGCGATCTAGGTCATTTCACGGTGAACCACCGGTACGAGGAGGAAGAGGAGGTTGCCGGCTTCGATTTATGGGTGGTGGTCGGCCAACTCCGGCCACAGTGCAGCGGCAATCGGCGAGGGAAGAAAGGACGCGGTGAAGGTGGGAGGCGCGGGTGAGGTCTGGAAAATTCCAGACTTGGCCAAAATTTAAAGATGCAGACAGGGGTAAAATGGTCATATTTCATCCAAAATATCAGTCCTTGCCAAATTACCAAAAAGCCCTTCGCACTAAAATGACCATAACTTCCTGGTCTTAACTCCGAATTAAGCGTGCTACTAGTCTACGGACTCATATCGACTAGTTCTACGCAACGGTACCAAAGTCAAAACCAAAATATAACCACACAAAAAAGTCAACTCCGAGCCCACTCAAAGTCAAACTGGTCAAACTTGAAAATTTTATTATTTTTCTCAAAACGGGATGTTACAATCATAGATGAATAAAATGTGGCGAATAACAACCTAATTAGCGACGCAATGCATCACTAATATGGACGGACAATTGGCGACACATTGCGTCGCCAATATAGGTAAATTTTGCGACAAAATGCGTATCTAATTGTTGCATTATTCACGATGTCTCCATGTCACGAAAAACAGACAACCGCTACAATGTTTATGGGTTGTTGTTTTTCAAATTCGTGACGCATATTGTCTGTTGAGAATGTTTTACACTTTCAGCGACAGTTGATTCTGCAACACTATAATTTACGTTGCCGTTTAAAATTTGGGACATCATTTTTGGGTCACCTATTAGCGTTTTCGCTGTAGTGATATATAATAGTTAGTCCCGAGAATGTGTTATCTATTTGTGTTATTAAATTATTTTTTTCTTATTCGTAGTTTACTAATTTGATTATTATTATAATCAAATTGGTATCAGTCTCATAGAAACCTATTCTTATTTATTTATTTATATATATATATATATATGTGCAATATATTTTGTACTTTTGATAGTAACTATGTTGTAACTTTGTTAACTGACAAATGGCTAATACAAGTCAAAGTACTATCACCAATCATGTGAATCATGGAGAAAAGCCTAAAAGGTTCAATTGTAACATCCCGTTTTGAGAAAATAGTAAAAATTTCAAGTTTGACCTTAAGTGGGCCCCAGGGTTGACTTTTTGTGTGCTTATATTTCAGTTTAAACTTTGGTACCGTTGTGTAGAGCTTGTCGATAAGAGTCCGTAGACTAGTAGTACGTTTGATTCATAGTTAAGACTAGGAAGTTATGGTCGTTTTAGTGTGAATGGCTTTTTGGTAATTTGGCAAAGCCTGATATTTATGGGTGAGAAATGACCGTTTTGCCCCTGTCTACATCTTTAAAATTCTGGAAATTTCCACGCACGCACACCCCCCCCGACGCCTCCCCTCCCCCTTCGCCGAGCCACCTTCCCACGCCAGCAGCCGCCACACCGTGGCCGGAGATGGCCGATAACCACCCTTAGATCGAAGCCGGTGACCTCCTCTTCCTCCTTGTACCGGTGGTTCACCGTGAAACGACCCAAATCGCCGGAAATCGTAGCAAAACCAAGAGACTGCGCAAACAGTACACAGTCGCGACACCATCTTTGGCCGGCCGGATCTCACTATTCCGGTGGAGTTAGTGAGCGTGCTTGGTACCGTTTGAAAGATGGTGCGACGATCTACATTTTGGTACCGAGATTAACCCAGGAAAGCGCCGGAGCACAACGGAAAACGGCCGCAAAATTTCGGAAAAACCACCCCGATCTACTCCGATCTCCGGCGAGTGGCACGACACAGCCACCACCACTGGCCTCAGACCGCGCCGGCAACCAGATCTGTAACTGGCAGGACTCCAGTGACCACCCCACGAGCCCCACACGCAGCCGACGCGTCGCCGCCGTCTTCCTCCACTCGCCGCTGCCGATCTCGTCCTTTTCCGGCGAGTGGGTGCTCACCACCCATTCCAACGCGTTCCAAAGGCCGTGGGCAAGCTTGCTGTACCTTCAATTTGATCTAATTTTGGTCGGATTCAAAAATGCACAATCCCGGCCGATGTCCAATCTTCCAGGACCAATTCAGACTATTGGCTACGATGAATCCTGAAATTGAAGGTAGATTCTAGTTCCTTGCATCTTCAATTTCGTTTCGGTATAAAGTTTGTTGAAATCAGAATTGAAACGGGAAAAATCCGTGTATTTTGGGGATTTTTGCCGATTTGGGGCATTTTTGTAATTTCCAAAAATATTGGGATATTTTTGTGATTACTGAAAATGTTGGGCAATCTTAGTAAATAGTATTTTAATCTTGTAATTGGAAACTCAGAGGACTTTTATGAGCTTTCGGTTAATTTTCGAATTTTAAAAGATATTTTCGGTAAATTCTTTTTAGGTGCTCGTACGAGATCGAAGGCTGAACCGGAGATCCAGCAGGAGCACGCTTCGGATCTGTGAGTGCATTTATTTTCTAAATTATTTGGGAATATATGCTATATTTGATTTGAATTCTATAAATTTGTTTGAATTGAATTTTCCTTATGCATTAAATTTTAATTATTAAATATGTTTTTGAGGATTTAAATATTTGCATGAGTTTGATGTTATGATTTGATGAATTTTCTATTTATTTGGAATCAATAGAAATTTGTGTCTTGATTGATTGTTTAATAGATTTTGAAGTTTTCGGATATTTTACAACTTGTGGAAAATTTGGTGAATTTAATGTGATTTGAGCTTTTGTGAAATTTAATAAAGTGTTGGGGCAACTTTTTTAATAACTAAAGGTTTGATTGTTTTGAAAAATTTTCTAAATAGAAGTTTTGGAAAATCGTTGAATTTACTGTGATACTTTTAAAGGTAAAGGAATTTGAGAAATTTTATAAAATCCGACGATCGATGATCTCGGAAATGATTTTGAAATGTTTCATGATTTTGAGGAGTACCACACGGTATTGTATGATAACTGAGATGTACGGATTATTGCGCGCTATATTATTATTATGCCATCCTCTGCTGCAGACACGTGTCGGGAGAGAGATGATGAGGATCCTGCCATGACGGATTTGGGACGCCGGTTCGTTGTGATGAGTTTACCCCCCTCCCCCCACCTGTGATGCCGTCAGGACGCTGAGGGTCACACGGCAACGATACTTTGATGTGGTACTGGATTGATTTATATGATTTGATTTATAAGATTTGGATTATATGATTTGGATTTATATGGATTTGATTTATATGATTTGGATTGATATGATTTGATTTATGGATTTGGATATGGTTTTGGATTCATACGATTTTGAACTTATGGGTTGGAGCCCATGGTATTTGGTTTGTATCGGTTTGGATTTAGCAAATGTTTTACTTGCCATTTTATACAAACATGTTTTCAAATAAAATTAAATATTTCTTGTTGAGATTATATTTATGGTTTTGGTGATTGAGTTGTGATTTCAATAAACATTTTGAATGACGTTTTCGCCTCTTAAACCGGTTATAATGATTTAATGATTTTGGGGATAAACTAAGGGTTTTGCGAAATGATTTTCAAAACGGGGAACCTTTCAACTGAGTGACTTGAGGTTTGAGCGAAAATAATTTTAACTACTAAACTTATATTTTGTAGATACGTAGGAGCACTCACAGAGATTTTATATCTCACGTTTTGTGTTTTAACTTCGTTCCCTAGGTCCTAGCTGCAGGTCATCGTGAGCTACCGCCGGCATCGCATCTGTACTTGACTTCCACTACCGCTTCTTCTTATGTATTAGACTCTTTTCCTTTATTTCCGTTTATTGTTGGATTTGTATTATTTATATTTTTCTGTCTATCACGCTTAGTGGTTCTGTCATTCCCACCTACTTCATATACTGTTTTAATATTTACTTCAGTATTACTAGTTGATATTGGTTGCGATGCATATCTTATCTTGCTTCTCGTCTTATTTATGGTTTTATTGTTTATTAAACCCTTTTTCGGAGGATGATTCTGTTGGCTACCCTGAAGGGTTCTGGTGGAATCTTCCTCAGGCAGGGCCTCTCCGGAGAATCTGGAGGGATTTCCGGGGCGGGTCATGTCATCAATGGTGCTGATTTTAAAAGATGGCAATAGAAAATGCTCTTTTATCTAACTACTCTAAATTTGGCTTAGTTTTTTAATAAAAAGGCTTTTGTACTAAATAAAATGAAACAGATAGGACAACAATGGCAACGGTAGATGCATGCAAACATGGAGATTTTCTATGCAATAACTACATCTTCAATGGTTTGGACAATACACTCTACAGTATGTATAGTCCAATGGAGACTTCTAAAGAACTTTGGGAGTTCTTGGATAAGAAATATAAAATTGAGGATGTTGGCATGAAGAAATTTGTAGTTGGAAAGTTTCTTGATTTCAAAATGGTAGATTCTAAAACTATGATGAACCATGTACGAGAACTCCAATTAATTCTTCATGACATGGCTTTGAGTGAATCCTTTCAAATTGTTGCTATTATAGAAAAGTTATCGCCTTATTGGAAAGATTTCAAGTATTATTTGAAGCATAAATGCAAGGAAATGAGTCTTGAATATCTTATTGTTCGCCTTAGAATTGAAGAAGACAATCGAAGCTCTAAAAAGAAAACCAAACCTCATTACCTGGAGGCAAAAGCCAATGTAATTGAAAATGGACAGAGAAATGGGAAAAGAACAAAAAGTTTTCTGGACAAAATCATATTCAAAGGTATACAAAGAAATTCAAAGGGAAATGCTTTATGAGCAACAAGCTAGGTCATTGTGCAAATGAATGTTGAAACCTAAACAAATAATGATTATAAGAAGAATAAATCTCAAGCACATATGATAGAGGAAGATAAGTTATATGTTAATGTTGAATAGATGAACCTTACTGCCATGATTTCTGAAGTGAGTTTGGTTTGTAATAACATAGAGTGATGGGTAGACACAGGTGTTACTAAATAGAAATATGTACATAGGAGAATGTCTATATATGGGAAACTCTTCAACTTATAAAGTTGAAGGCCAAGGGAAAGTATTTCTAAAGATGACATATGGCAAAGAACTTACCCTCAACAATGTTCTCCATGTTTCTAATGTAAAGGAGAATCTAATTTCTGGATCTTTGCTTAGCAAGAATGGGTTTAAGTTAGTCTTTGTGGCTGATAAATTTGTACTCATAAAAATGGGATGTATGTGGGAAAGGGGTACAGGTCTGATAGTCTATTTGAAATGAATGTAATGACTGATGGACCTCATATTAGTAATAATAAAGTTAATGCTTACACTTATCTTGTTGAGTCTTTTACTTTTTGGCATGGAAGGTTAGGACATGTACATTATGATGCATTGTGCAAATTAATTCACATGGATTTATTACCTAAATTTGAAATTAACTCAAATCATAAATGCGAAACATGTGTAGAAGCTAAGTTAACTAGAACCCCATTTCAAAGTGTGCAAAGGAGTACAAAACGTCTAGAATTAATTCATACAAATATTTGTGATTTAAAATATATACAAACTAGAGGTGGAAAAAAGTATTTTATTACTTTTATAGACAATTGTACAAGATATTGTCATGTCTATTTATTGCAAAGTCAAAGATAAGCTATTGTAATGTCTAAACATTATAAAAATGAGGTAGAAACCATACTTTAAAAGAAATAATGAATTCTTTGTTGCTTATGTCTGGTTAATTCTAGATTATGAGTTACCCTTCAAGCGATTGGAAAAAAGAATATTATCTTTCTAACCCTGGATTTAGGCTTTTTTAAGAGTCCGATTCTGATCCCGTGGACTATTCTAGTCTACAGACCACTTAGCTAAATGAAATCCTAAGTATTGACTATCGTGTGAGTCTCAACCAACCGAATTGGTTGAGGAAAAGGAAACCCCAGTGACCAAGCACTCCCGCCCCCAAAAGCGAAGACCGAACAACCACCAGCAAAATATGTGGGGGTAAGCTTTATTGACTTCTAATTGTATTCTAAGTAAGTTACCTTATAAGGATTTAAATAAAACACATATGAGTTATGGAAGAGCCATAAGGCTACATATAGATACTTGAAAATGTGAGGGTGTCTAGCAAAAGTTGCAGTGAAGGTCTCTTAATACGTCTTAGGTCATCCTATTTTCCTTCACTAAAAAGGTCTCATGACATTATGATTAATGTAATCAAACTCTAGAACCTTTTAGTGAAGGAAAATATGATGACCTAAGACGTATTAAGAGAGTTAAAACATCTAAGTCATTGGTCCTGACTTTATGACTTATTAGTTAGAAAATGAAACTCAAACCTTCACAGAAGCTATGTCAACTCCTGACGCTCCATATTAGAAAGAAGCAATAAACAGTAAAATTGATTCAATTATGCAAAATCATACTTAGGAGTTGGTAGATTTTCCACATGGCACTAAAACTTTGGGATATAAATGAATTTTCAAAAGAAAATTGAAACCAAATGGTTCAATTGATAAATACAAAGCTAGACCAGTGGCAAAGGTTACAAGAAAAATGAAGGCTTACATTATTTTGATACTCATTCACCAGTAACAAGGATAACATCCATTCGAATTTTAATTGCAATAGCAGCTTTGTATAATCTCGAAATACATCAAGTGGATATGAAAATTGCCTTCTTAAATGAAGATCTAGAAGAAAAGATATATATGGAGCAACCAGAAGGGTTCATTATTCCAGGACAGGAAAAGAAAGTTTGCAAACTTGTTAAGTCATTGTATCGATTAAAACAAAGCATCAAAACAATGGCATGAAAAGTTTGCCAGCGTAATGAGAGTGATAAATGTGTGTATTATAAATCGACTCGTAATGGATATGTCATTATATGCTTGTGTGTTGATGATATGCTTATAATGGATAGCAATATGGAAGTCATTAAAGCTACTAAAAAGATGTTAACAAGCAAGTTTGATATGAAAGATCTAGGTGAAGCTGATGTGATTTTAGGAATTATATTTCTAAAACATCACATGGAATAGTTTTGTCACAATCTCACTACATTAAAAATGTACTTGAGAAATACGATAAGTATGATGGAGGTCCAGCAAAGACTCTGGTTGACATAACTTTACACTAAGCTAAAAATCATGGTCAAAGCGTATATCAACTAGACTATTCAAGAATTATTAAAAGCCTAATGTATATTTCTAATTGCACATGTCCTAACATAGCTTATGTTGTTAATAAACTACGCAAATTTACAAGTAACCCTAATAAAGATCACTGGAAGGCTTTAATTAGAGTTCTTAAATATTAAGATATACCATGATATATGGATTGCACTATACAAGATACCCTGCTATGTTAAAAGGATATTGTGATGCTAACTGGATATCAAACACAAAAGCCTTAAGTCTAACAAGTGGATATGCATTCACACTTAGAGGTGTTGTTGTGTCATGGAAATCTTCAAAACAAACATGCTTTTTAAAGCTGGAATATGCTCGTAAGATCAACTATGGAATATGAATTTATAGCTTTAGATAAAGCTGGAAGAGAAGCTGAATGGCTTTGAAACTTTTTAGAAGATTTTCCATGTTGGCCAAAGCATATACCCACTATCAGCATTCATTGTGATAATTAATCAGCAATTGGTAGGGCATAGAGCAATATGTATAATGGTAAATCTCGGCATATACGTCGATGACATAATATCGTTCGGAAACTTCTCTCTAATGGTGTTATAAAGATTGATTACGTAAAATCTAAAAACAACCTAGAGGATCCATTTACTAAAGGTTTGTTTAGAAGCAAGTTTATAAATTATCGACAGGAATGGGATTAAAGCCTAAACTAACAAATCATCATAACCGGAAACCAAACCTAGCTGAATGAAGATGCTAGGGTCTAGGTTCAATGGGCCAACGTAAGTAATGTATGATTCACAAGAAAATACTGTGAAGTATTACTAGAGACAATACTTCTTCCCATTTCTAAGGTGAAATAGTATTACCTGCAGCAAGTATTAGGATAAACTGAGCTTTTAATGATGTTTATATCTTGGAAATCCAAGTGGGATATAGCAGGATATACCTTATAGACAGTCACCTATATAAGTGTAGAAGTGGGGCCACTTTTATGAGGATTACTAAAGGCATAATCCTCTAAAGCACTTATGAAAACCAGGTTGTTCAAGGCCAAAATGAAAACTACAATGAGAACTAATTTTGTGCAGAAAATAAGTTGGTGAAGGTTATTGTCTTAGTTTACACCAACGGTAGGTAATTCAAAGCATTATGCATATTGATCGACTAGTAGACTCGATAGCTATTCACTAAGGAAGATTCAAGGTCGAAAGTTATCTATGGTGATGTAGTTTATTTTAGCTAAACTCTCCCTAGTGTCTGCATAGTCATGTTGCATTAATTTATATTCATGTGAGGATTGTAGGATATTTTTTTTTGTGAATAGAAATGATTCATTATTTGTTTTTAGATAATATATTTTATTTAGTTATTATATGCAGCAAAGTTTCAGTGAAAGATTACAACTTTCAATTGAAAGTTGTCTCTATTAGAAACAATACGATGTTTTATCCTATCGTTGTTTGCAATGGTGTATGTTTCCACAAAAAGATGCAAGCATTTTTTATTTAAACACACTGAATTCTACGTTTTGGATATAGACAAAAACTAAAAGAAAATAAATGGAGTATCATTCTTACATACAGTTGCATAAAAAAAAAAAAAAAAAAAAGAAAGAGTTTTTCACAAAATTGTTTATTGTTTTTGGAATTTTGGAGTACTGTTATTCCTGGAAGGTAGTGGTTGTATCCTATGAGACATTCCCATTAAAGAACCGTTTAGCACTTGTGTAGGGCGGAAATAGTCTGAAGGCCAAAGAGTTCAATTCTTGCCTCCACTTAAAACTGGTTTTTCTTCAATCCCTTTCTTATTATGTTGTAATGTTGGAAATATACTCTGTTAATTACACAAAATTATATTCCTAAACAATCAGATTTACCCATGCTTACTCCAAATAACCGTGTCACTCTCTCTTCACCTCAGTCTGTCACCTCTCAGCAAGCTAAATCTCTAATATCAATTTTTGTCTCAGGACTTATAGTCCTTGCAACCTTCCCTTGTGTCTGCGACAAAAACATCTAGTCCAGTCCACGAATCTAATCAACATCATCACTCATCTAAGCAATTTATCATCCCTCTCCTCCAAAGAGAATCCACAATATTAGAACCTAGTATCTTAGCAAAACCTTCAAACTAAAAATATATCTAACCAAAGCCACACTGGGGAATGAAGTTGAACAACAAGCTGCAGCTAAGGTCCTTACACTCCCAGATTCCAATGAAGCTATAACAATTAAGTTTAATGTTCTTCTCAATGATGAGAAATTGGAACTTGTTCCTCCCTTTTTCATACAGAATTTGAAAGCATTAAGTGGGTTTTTGAGCAAACCAAACTTGATTCAAAGACTTAAAGCATGTCTTGTTGCTAAAGGTTATAATCAAAGGCCTACTATTGATTATTCAAAAATGTTCAATCTGACTATCAAGCCTTCGTTGATAAGAGTTGAGTTGAGCATTGCTTTTGCCAACAACTATACTTTAATAATGCTTTTCTGATTGACAAGTTCGAGGTGGAAGTTTTTATGCATCAGCCATAAGGCTTAGTTGGTCTAGCTCATCCATCATTTGTGTGCAAGCTTAAAATTGCTATCTATGAACATAAACAGGTATAACGAGCATGTTCAGCTCGGTTTCAAAAACTCCCACTCAGATACTTCTCTATTTTTCTTAAAGTTTCCATATTGTATCTTGATGTGTGTGTGGATAATATTTTGTTAGCAAAGAATGGTGATATCCTTCTAAGAAATTTTTGTTCAAGCTCTATTTGCTTGTTTCTCTCTCAAAAACTTTTAGGACTTTCATTTCTTTCTTGGTGTTGATACCATCTGCACTAGGTTTTTTTATTTCTCAGTAGAAATATATTGTTGATTTACTTGAGAAAACAAACATGGCAGCAGCCAAAAAATGTCAACTCCTATGTCCATGTCTACTACTCTATTTGTCAATGTTGGTAATGGTTTACCAAATCCTGTTGTATACATGCAAGTAGTTGGCAGCTTGCATTGTTTCTCCTAAATGAGGCTAAACACTATGTTGGTGGTTAATATCTTGCTCAATATATGCACAAGCCCATCGATGTTCAATGGAGTACAGTGAAACATCTATTGCGTCATTTAGAGAGAAGTAGTCATCCTGGTTTATTCTTACATCATTCATCTTCTCTTATCTTGCATGCACTCATTTGCAGGATGGGCAGGTGGTAAAGATGATAGATGTTCAACTGCTGCTTATATTGTCTTCCTATATGCTAATCCTATCTCATGGAAATCCAAGAAATAGAAAACAATGTCATCACATGAAGCTAACTTAAACAAGAACTACAAGAAATATGGCCTACAGCTACGACGACCTTTCGTGACTAAATGCAATTTTTTCGTTGCAAAAGACATTAAGTTATGAAAACATGTCGTAACAACGTCGTGATAGTAGGTGCGTCACTGAAAGTTCTTAACCACTAAAAAAAGGTTGTTTCGTAACTAACGGCAAATTGATGCATTTTGGTCAATTTTCATGACTAAATGTGTAACATTCAGTTATGAAACAATGCATAACTGAACTTCGACATATTCATGCCTGAATCTTATGATTTTGTGGCTAAACACATTGCATCAGTTACGAAGTGTTTCATTACTCTTTTATAAATTAGTTACGAAATATTTTTCATTACTAATTTGCAATGTTTTTGTCACGAAGTGATTTCCGTTACTAAATCTATTTGAATTAGCCACGAAAATATTCATTACACATTGTAAATTATATTAGCCATGGAAGTTTTTCATAACAGTTATTTTATATCATTTGTTAGCCCCATAGTAATTAGTTACAAAAGTTTCATTCATTTTAGTGACTGAAGTGCTGAAATAAAATTAAATATAATGCATCCACAACCAAATAACAAAGGAGAAACTTAATGTCAGGTTTGAATATTTAGTACTACGTATATTAACAATCCCAAAACATGTGATTCACTTGAAACAATATATATACATTGAAGTTTCAGAATTAAGAATGCATCAAGACAAATCCTACCCTATGTACAGCTTAACATGTTAGCACTTAACAGCTTTAAAAGATATCTAACAAAATGTTAACTAACTTTGAATAATAAAAGTATTATATCCCTAACTGCATACCACATTCACATGTATTAAAGCACCTTGCACCTCCAACTGAATTAAACATGTATTGAAGCAGGTTCTTGGCATCTGCCATGGGCGTATTGGTTCCAACGTCCACAGCTAGTGAAAGCACGATCTCATTCTTCTGCCTCAGAAAGTTGTGATGCCATTGGAACCAATGAGTTTGATGAAATGCTTGCATGATCTCAAGTGAAGATATTCTTTCCATTCTTGCACTAGGTGACATGGACGACACTCTATAAGACAAAATCTAGTAGTAAATCCACTAGAAAAAATAGGTCTAACTATTTACTATTATTATCTCTATTTCCTGCTACCATTTTAATCATATCCCAAATCCCGCACAGTAATATATAATGATACATTTTATAAACAGAAGTGTTCAGCCTCAAATTATAAGTAGCAAAGCCTTTCTTTCCTCTTGGAGGACTAAGTCCCTTGGCAGCAAATTCATCCACTTGCTTTAGAATGGCCAACTCTTCTGCCAGTGCAGCTCGACTTGCGAGCTTCTAGAAATTATTTCAGCCTCTTGGTAGCCATTGCAACCTTTTCAGTCTTTCTTTGAAGAACCTGAAAAAGAGAATTATTTTATTTACTTCTTTAACTTTTTCTTTTTGAGAAAAATAGAAATAAGCTACTACATCTCAAGCTACATCTTATAGCCATTGTTCTACAATGAAAGTTTAAAGTATTCCAATATTCTCACTCTAGAAGGGGAAGAATCCTTGATTTGGAAAAAGCATCAGGCAACAAGACCAGACAATTTTATCCACATAAATGGGATCTTAGCAAAGGGAAAATATACTATATATTAATAAACTAATAAGCCCAATGTCAGGGTTGGCACTCAAAAGCTTATAGCCAGAAAAGTCTATTGCTTCTCGAGATCAATACATATTGACTTTTTCAAACACACATAGTGAGATATTTCAAAGAAATAATCAACTAAAGATGGAATAATTACATTTTTTTGGCTCTGATTCAAAGATTGCAGCTTATGCCTTTCATATTCATTTCTTTTGTCCTCTTTTCGTAACTATAATTTCCAATATATAGACAAAAGATGGAGGGCATATAAGAAAAACTAGTGCAAATAATTCCATTAAGATGAAAAGATACTTAAAACATAAATCATAATAATTAATGAGAAAATAAACAATAATAAAGCAACAGCCAAAGTGTTTAAAATAGAACTTTGAATCATGATGAATGAAGCCAGCTAATGAGGTACAAAGCCTTTATTGGTTTTAATAGTGCTAGTAGTTGAACAAAGAAATTTGTGTGAAGCCATTACTAGTTATCAAGCTTTTGTGCTATATGCTTGCACTATTAATCTGTCACTACAACCAAATTAAATATCCAAATGCAGCTCTTTCATTTTTAGGTTATGGAAATATGCATAAGAAATGAAAAAAAAAATAATATAGAAATGCAAATGGCTGGCGCATTAGAGTCTGTGAACTGGCTTTCAAATCTAAAAGAAAGAAGCAAAGTGAAATATTTGCAGCAATTCCTTCTCTCAAGATGCTTTCCATTGTCGAAACTGTTCAACTTTTTGTTTTATCCTTTGTTGCAATTGAACCTATAACTTCAAAGTAATAAATAATAACAGCAAACAACAAACAAATAAAATGATATTAATTCAAAAATTGAAGATCAAATGAATATCAACCTTCTGAGTTTTTATAGACTGGATCTCATCTTCATTGATTAATTTTCTGTTTTTGCTTTAAAAGCTGGACCAGGTTCTCTTGTTTCTTCTTAAGATCCAGAATATGGTATGAATAAATAGTAAAAGGTTTAAGAATTTGAGTTGCAGAAGGTTGTTTTCTTAGATCCAAGGAGAGATGACATTCAGAAAAATACAGTCACCCGTGCCTCGAGTGTTTTTAACTTCTTAAATCCTTCAAGAGTCACGGCTTCCAATCCCTTTCCTAAATTCTTCAAGCAAACCATAAATCCACTCATTTAAACACCAATTATAACCATAAGTTGCAGTTAATCATAAGAGAAATTAGTACACTTACACAGAAAACTTAAGAACTTTCGAAGAACTCATTTCTAAATACTTAAAATTAGAGGGAAATTTATATACCCATGGAAAACCATGAGATTAATAATATAAGAATGGTTTTACCTTGATTAATTTCTACTGCATTTGGATGGAAAATGACCGAAAAGTCGCGCTTCAAGTCCTCTCTTTGTACCAATCAAATGAGGAAGATTCATGTTAAATGGAGAGTGAAAACGAATTTAGAAGGTCAAAAATAGGTGAAAAGAACCACACCCACGACCTAAAACCCACCAAAATTCGGCGATCTAAGAAAAACACCTTCATTGATTTTCTTGGTTTTTTCAGCAGCAATGGCAGTTTCATGGCAAGGTCTTTACCTGGGGAGGTAGCGAAGATTGCGACTAACATTCTCTCTGGAGATGGGCTGGCCAAATTTTGCCGAAATCCAGTGATTTTCGATGTGAAATGCGGCAGCAGCCACACCAACAAGAAAGAAAGAGGTATCGAGGGAAAGGAAGAAAAATGGGGAAGAGGGAAGAAGAAAAAAAAATTGTTTATCTTATATTTTTTTCAATTAAAAAATACATTTTTTATTCTGTTTTGAAAATTAAATTTGTGACTGTATATATTTTATATGTTGACCAATCAAACACAGAGTAATTAGTTATAAACAAAAAAAAATTGTAACAATAGGTGTTTAACTTTTGGAGGGAAATTTTTTCACCAAAAAATTCACCCATTAGTTATGAAATATTGTTAATATTTTGAAGTTCATAACTGAAAATAACATATTTTTTAAACAATTACAAAATTAATTTTTTGAAACTAAAGGGGTATCTTCTGTCACAAATTATTTTGTAGCTGCAAATTTCGTTGCTGTAGGCCAAATTTCTTGAAGTGAAGGTTGTTATTTAGTTTTATTCCCATTTTATTCATGCACGATAATACCCATTTAAACACCTCACAGATACCACATGAACTATGCACACACATCCAACCAATACAACCCATAAATCATTAAAATTGAGCACTTACCTTGTCTCCAGCTAAAGCACAAAATCGTTTGATTTTTTAGCTAGAAACAATGAGGATTTGTCAAGCAATTTTCCATTCAACCAAGGAGGAAAAGGGGCCTCGTGAGGTTGGTTGGTTTGCATGGAGGGATAGATGTTATTAGCTTAAGAATTGAATTTAACTAGGTGATGAGTGGGTTCGCATGGTATTTGGTGATAGTGATCAATAGGATGTGACGTTGGTGATTGGTTTTTTTGGAGGGATTTGTATGGAATGTGGTTTCATCAAAGGTGACATGGAGGCTTCTTTTAAATAGTATTTATAATTTGATCAAGATAGATATACCCATTTTGATTATGTAGATATCCTAGAAAGACACATGACTTTGTAAAGAATTCTAGCTTATTGGTAACATAAGGTCACATAAGAATTCTACAGACACCCAAAGCTTTTGAGATTGTTATAATTTGGACATTTTTTAAAATTTTTGTGGAAGGGTGACTGCATGTTTAACGTTTCGGTAGGCATACAGTTTATTAAGTAAACTGTAGCTATAAAAGAAAATGTCCAAAAAATGGTTGGTAGATTGGCATGAGAGAGTGCAAGTCTAGTTTCTCTAATATGACGATGTCAATATTTAGTGTAACCATTGTGTTCGGGTGTGTTAGGTGGGATTAAAAAATGAGAAATGCCATGTTTCTAAAAAAAGGTCAGAGCTTGATAAACTCACCATCATTGTTTAGGGGTGGGCACGATGCTGTTTGGTTTAGTTTTAACTGAAAAATGAAACTGAACCAACCAATTGGTTTAAATAAAGCCTAAAACTGAACCAAACCGTTCGGAGTGTAAAACCAAAAATAAAACTGAACCGAATGGATCGGTTTGGTTCGGTTTTCTGGTCGGTTTGGGATGTAATTGGGCCTCCATTTTGGGCCTAGTTTAAGCCCACATTTTGGGCTCCTATTTGTGCCTAACCTTTTTTTTTTTTTTTGTGAAAAAAGAACTTTAAAACAATAGGTCAAGTTACCTTCCCATCATAAGTTCATGTTCGATTATAAATTCATATTAGTTTTGGATCACTATAGATCAAGTTATATGTTACTAGTTACCATCCGGCATCAATTTATATTATTATCATACAATTACCCCCAGTTTGGCAAAAATGTATGTTGCTGAAATTTAAAATAGTAGTAAACCAAATTTCAAAAATAAAAAAAAGAAATAACACACATGTATATCAAAAATGTATGTTGCTGAAATTTTAAATACCAAATCAGCAATGTTCACCTACACAAGGAAAAAAAAATATATCATTATCAAAATCAAATTGAGAGAACCATAAGAAAATATAAATAAAATGTGAAAGTAAAAAATTAAAATAATCAACACAATAAAAAATTGCTTCAAAATTGCAATTTGCCATTACCAAAAGTAGTTAGCATCAGTCAATACTAGTAAGCACTCCTCTACTACCCAAAAAAAAAAGATAAAAAAAAATTAAATAGATAAAAAATAAAAATAAATTAAAATTGAAACAACAAACATAATAAAAAAATTATACTAGGTTGCAAATTGATATACCATATCATCACCTCCTAGTTACCATATCATCACCTAGTCTCCTACAAAAAGAAGAGAATAAAAGTCAAAATAAACAGTGTAAGTAAAAATGAAATCATAAAACACTTTAAGAACAATATACAATACCTCTTCAATCCATATATGCATCTATGAATCTACTTTGGCAGCCCCTATTGTTTGGCACAACTCTTTAAATGGGAACAAACAATATATTAGATTAATACAATTAAGTAACAAGTTAACAATATATTAATTAGGACTTTAATATACTTATTACATACCTTCATCCAACTTATCATAGAATTCCACATCTTCTAAAAAGAATCTATCAACATGAGGAGAAGACTTATGTCAATTCTAGCAGAATATCACAGCCTCTACCATCTTAGCAGTCAAAAAACTCCTAAAATGATCAAGTATCCATCCACCAGTACTAAAAGCACTTTCAAAAGCCACAATTGATACTTGAAATGCATATACATCCTTTGCAAGCTTTTCTAAAATAGGGTATTTATGACCATTTACCCTCTGCCAATTCAAAATATCAAAATCATTAACTAGTCCAGATTCACAAGGATCCACCAAATATCTATCAACATCATTTTTCAAGTCATTGCAAATATTTTGTTCTCTCTTTTTGAAATAAGCCATCCAAACCTTATCAGCATAATTAGCTTGCTCCAAATTAGTATCTAAGCTAGTTGTAGTATGCCCTAAATTAGAAATACTTGCACCTTGAGGAGAAAATCCACTTCCATCTTAAATCACTTTTTGGTCCTTATACCAATCAAAAAGAAGAATTAATGTGTTCTTCAAACCATTTGTCAATTCATTAACTCTCACTTCATCATTCTCATAAAAGCATGCCATAACTAAATGAAACATAATCTAACTTTTACCTTGGGTCAAGAATAGCTGCAATCAAAAGCAATTTATTGACATCTCCCATAGAACCCCAATATTTATCATATTTTGCTCTCATTTTCTTGGCTATATTACTCAGACAAGAATCCCCATTAATTGAAATGTCATTTAATTGCTTTTGAATTGAAGAAACTTGATGAAAATAAATATTGGAAGTAACTTGAATTAAAGCACTAAATTTCAAAGTCACATCATAAAAACCTTTGAGAAAAGCAATAAAAGCTTTGGCATCATCCCAATGCCAAGCCTTAGGAGGTCCAACCTTGACTTTACCACTACCATTCTATCCAAAATGATTAGTAAACTGATCATCCTCCTATTCCAACCTCTCAAAGGCTTTTTGAAATTTCAAACCCGACTCCAACATCAAGTAGGTGAAATTCCATCTAGTTGGAACATCCAAAACTACTAAAGCCTTGCTTTCATTTTTCTCTTGATCTATACATTCTTTAATTTTTTGCAACCTAGAAGGAAAAGACCTAACATATCTCACTGAATTATGAATACTAGCAATTGAGTCATGTAATTCTTTCAAATATTCACTTACAATCAAATTAACAATGTGTGCAATACACTGAACATGCAAAAATTCAGCAACTAAAACACAATTTTTCCAATTTATCATCTCCATTTTTAGGAAGGTAACAACAGAATTATTTGCACTTGCATTATCAAGTGTTATTGTCAACACTTTCTCAAGACCCCAATCAAGCAAACAAATCTCAATTACCTTCCCAAGTGTCTCTCCTTTATGGCTAGGTACTACACAAAAGTTCAAGATTCTTTTGTGCAACATCCAATCATCATCAATATAATGGGCAGTCAATGACATATAACTAACATTTTGAATAGAAGTCCATGTATCGGTTGTGAGGCTAACCCTCTGTTGTTTTCCAAAAAAACTATATTTTAGAACCAATTTCTTATCCAAGTACAATTGGTATATATCTCTTACAATGGTTCTTCTAGATGGAAGATCAAACTTAGGACATGCAACACTACAAAAGTGTCTAAATCCACGGCCCTCTACAAAACTGAATGGTAGCTCATCCAAAACTATGATCCTAGCACATGCCATCCTACATGCTTCCTTACTTAATCTTGTAGCTACAAGATTGCTCAAACCACTATTATCGTATTTTCTCTCAAAAGTTAAGGTTTTTTGCTTCTGATCCTCAGTCCTATATGGGTAACTTGGACACTAATTCATTAGATGATTTTTCATTGTACTAGTTCCATTCTTTCTAGAGTAGGTTACATAATCCTTACCACAATGTACACATTTAGATCTATCACAACCATATATTTTAACAAAATGGCCCCGTACATCATATGCTTGCCTAGTAGGTTTCTTTTTGCCTAATAGGGGTCGGGAAGGGAGTGGATTGAGCTCATTAGGTGATTGCATTGATGGAGAATTTTAAGTTTGAGTAGGAGCATTTACTTCAGGTAATGGAGTTGAATCCATATTTATCAATCTAAATAAAAAATTGAATTAAAACAAATACCAAACATTACCATATACCCACTCTTTCAGAAAATACAATGAAAAAAAAGAGATACCCAAACATATACAAGCATACACTCAACAGAAACTCCACCAATATAAAAATAAATAAAAATCAGGAAACAAAAATCTCATTAAATATGAAACCTGCAAAAATTTGAATCAGTCATCTCAATTTCATAAGGAACCAATGATGCAGAACAAGGATCAAAACAAGATCAATCTCCAAATCGGGCTTTTTGTGTTCTATTGCTTGACCATATTATAGAATCTAATACACACATACACCATAAGGAGATACACTTCTAATTAATCAAATAGAATAAATATGTATCATTGATGTAACACCCCATCCCGGGAAAAGATTAAAAAATTCCCAAATTTGACCAAGTTTGACCATAAGTGGGCCCGTAGTTGACTTTTTCTGTGGTTTTAGTTTTGTTTTGACTATGGTACCATTGCGTAGAGCTAGTCAATACGAGTTCGTAGACTAGTAGCACGCTTGATTCTGAGCTAAGACCGAGAAGTTTGGTTAAAACAGTGTGAGGGGCATTTTGGTAATTTTGCTGGGCTGGACTTATAAGAGAGAAATTACGAAACTGCCCTTGCCTTTTTTTTTTTAATTCCAGAAATTTCTGGAATTCAGACTCCCCCCCCCCCCCNCGCCCCCCCCCCCCCAACTCCTCCACGCGTAGCACCGCGCCTCCTTATTCCCCCGGCAGCGACCGTTTTCCGACCAGAAATTTCCCAAAGCTTGAAGCCGGTGACCTCCCCGACTCAGCGGCACCAGCGAGGACCCGTGGCGACGCCCAGATCGCCAGCAAGCTCGAGGAATCCGATGATGCCTTAGGTTGCGATTGCAGGATTCCGGCGAGAAATTGGTCGAGCCACCACTCAAGAAAGGTTGCCCGTGTTTCCCTCGACCTACCCACTATAAGATTTGGCCGTGAAACCCCGTGGGTCGCCGGAAAATTTGAAGAAACCAGGGGCTTGTTTCTCCTCCAATTGCCAGATCCCGGCGGTTTCTGGTTGATGGGTTGGTCCTTTCCCCTATTTTGGACCCCTTGAGTTCGAATCCGGCCTCTTTTCGTCCCAAATCCGGTTCGTTTAAGCAGTATGAGGATGTGGTGTTTGTCCGTGGTTCCGACCACTTTCTGGCCATCACCGGCAACAATTGGGTAAGACAAGTTTATCTTTGTCTTCTACACTCCTCAAGCTTTAATTCGGTATATAATTTTTATATTTTTCATTGAGTATTTGAGATTTGCTTAATTTGCTAGGTTGTTAAAAACTGTTGAGATTATACTAAGATGTGGAAATTGGAAATTTGCTAGGTGCTTTTATGATCAATATACGAGGCTTGAATTTATGTTGAAGGATTACTACGAATTGATAGCAATTATGATTTGTGGATTGGAATGGATGGTTCTTGGATAATTTTGGGTTCTTGAGTTTAATTAAATTTGCATATGCGTATTCTTAGTACCAAAGAATGAATTGATGAATTGTGTATGTGATTGTTTGGTGTGGATTATGATTGATGAACGTAAACGGTTGTGAAAATTGTGATAAGTGTGGGATGGTGACTTGGATGGATGATGTTGAGGAGGGTACCCTTGGCCATATGAAAGCCCTTAAAATGCCACGATGCCTGGAGATAAAGGATAGTGATGATGGTTATATTTATGCCACGATGCCTTGGGGTTAAGAATTGGGATGACTGGTTATTTTTTTCTATGATGTTAGAATCGTTAATGAATAAGGTGTGATATTTATATATATTGTGTTTTTTTTTTCTCTAGAGTAAATGTATGATATAAGTGTATGATTGAGAACTGCTTGGGCAAGGAATTATGCCGCCAAGCAGGGGTGTTGCTAGCTTGGGCGAGGAATTATGCCGCTAAGCTATAAGTATTATCTTGTTAAGTTTACTTGAAAGGCTTTGATGGAATTAAAGGTGTTTAAGATATGACAAGTGAGGAATATATGTTGAATTTGTGGATGTGGTTGGCAGTGGCATATTTGGTGTAAACATGCTTAAAGAACTACAGGTAGCTTGATCCCTAGCAAAAATGATATGTAGGCAGCTCAGTCTTCATACTGAATCCAGCTATGAATTATATAAATATTGTATTGGTTTGACTGGGAAATGTGTGCTGGTAGTTAGAAATATGTATAGGAATATGTTTGCTTGCAGGTTTGGTAATTATGCGTATTTGGGGAGTGTCAGGAAACAGACGAGATGCTGCCGAAATTTCTAATAAAATTTCTGGCATTAGAAAAAAAAATATTTTGATCTGTTGGTTCTTATCGTTTTTGACTAACGGCTTGACGGACTTAAACGACTGCTTAATGGCTTAATAGTAATATTAAGTCGTGCATGCAGGATCCAGGTGGATTGGGTCCTGTCAATTGACCACGAAAACAAGATAGAATAAACACAAAGAATGCCATTAATGAATGAAAAAGATGATTGTCATCTGACGACATGAAGCATGAAATGAAGAATAGAACAAACCGAACAAGACAGATTTTTGATTTCCTAGTAATTTTTGAGAAATCGATTACACACACATATATATATAAATATAAATTGGACGGATAAAATTTACAAAGGCAGTGGTGTTTGTTTAATTGAAAAGAAATAGAAATTAAATAGCAGAGGATTAATGAAAATAGAAAAAAGAAAGAGCAAAGAAACCCTACGAATGGAAGCATAAAATAGAGGAAGTTACCTGGTGGGAGAGAAAAGCGATAGACAAGGAAGAGGAAGAGGAAGTTGGAGGCACTGAACCCACCGTTGACAGCGATTCTTATTTACCTACAAGAAGCAGAACAATCAGAATATACAATACCCAAATTGGAAAAAAAAAATTGGATATTTGCTTTTGATACACAAACTAAGAAAGCACAAAAAACAGAGAAGGTTGCAGGAAGAAGTTTTGGGTCAAGAAAAAAGAAAAGAAAGGAAAAAGAAGGAGCAGGTGACACAGGCAGAGACAACAAAAAAGGTTCCATAGTTGGTTCACCGAAAAAGTAAAATTAGATTGATGATGTTGCGAAGACAAATTCAAGTTATAAATAAATAAATAAATAATGGGAAACAATAAGAGGATTGAGATTTTAAGCATTACAGCAAGTTGCAACAAATGATCACCTTATTATCGATAAGCATAAAATGTTAATGTTTTTATGCCACTTTTTATATTGAATTTAAGCTAGTTTATGATTAATTGTTGATGAAAAATACTTAATTACTATTTTTTTCTATTTTCAGTAAAAGAAAGACAAATGCTGGAATTACTGTATTTCTGCGCAACCTTTACTGAGAAAATCATATCTTGAGCCACACTTAGAATTTTTGTGCAATTTTATTCAATATGCTTCAATGATACAAAGTTTCATTGCAAATTGTTCTGCCAATCAGTGCCAATTTGATTTACAAATTCATCAATTGCGGCAGATTTACACTGTCTCGGGAAAATGAGGATTTGAGTGTCTTCCTGATGTTCAAATTCTGAGATAAATATATGCCTGGAAATCTAGTACACATAACTAACATTTGAAACAAAAATAACTGGATTCGGAGTTCATTTGGTCACCCAAAGTGTACTTGAAATCTGCCTGACGGTCATTGAAGATAAAAAAAAATGAAAGTTTTATGCTTACTAGGACTACCATTGTGATTGGACTGCCATGTCACCACACTTCAGCCATGTGTACGAATTTACCACATCACATAACACATGGAAGGTTAGATTATTCTAATTATTTTCAATGGAATAATATTTGGGATAAAAGGAATGGAAATTAGAGATTGATTATGATTCCTAACAAGATAAGGAAAGTATCTCTATCCCTAGTGTGAACATGTGAGACAATTTACCCTACTCTCCTTGAGGTGGCCGGCCATGCTAGGAAATATAGGAGTTGGAGAATGAGTTTGCATACTATCTCCTATATTCTCTAGGTTTTAGAAGGGTTTTAGGGTTAAACCTCTTCTAAACATTCCCTATAAATACCATGCATTGCTTAAGGGAAAACATACCATTCACCACGGCTGGACATTTTTCTCTCCCTCTTCTTTCTTCCTCACGGCAGAAAAGCTTTATTCTTAGGTTTTTGTTATGTTTTTATTAGTGAATTCATAGCAAAGTTGTGCTACACAAAGCAAGGTTCAAGAAGGTTCGGCCAAGCCATTGGAGGAGTCAAACTTGCTACCATGATTATAGTTTGAAAAAGCCAAGGATTGAAGATTGAAGAATAAATTCCAGCAGCCATTAACTATTGGATTTGATTCCTTTTCTCTTTATTTTCTTGCGATTTAATCTATGATATTTCTTTATTGTTTGATGGATAATTTAGAAATCATGTGTAACTAATTTTTCTATGAGGATTGTGACGTAACCCTATTACAAGTATTTAGTTTTTAATGCATATTTAGTTTGATTCATGTTTAAAGGTTAATATTTCATTGTAGTTCTTAATGCTTTCCTTGAAAAGGTGGATTGATTTAGTATTTATATTGACTTAGGAATAAGGGATATAAATATGGATGGGCAATGAAATACATGGTTATAGGATTATTGCATGCCTTAGTGACAACTTTAACAAGGTCTTAATAAGACCTGGGCACGGTCCGGTTTGGTTTGGTTTTTTATAAAAATTCAGACCAAACTGTAGTTTGCGGTTTAGCTTAATGACAAACCAAACCGTTCAAGAACGGTTTGGTGCGGTTTGGTTTAGCAGTTTGGACTGCGACATTTAATTTTATAGTCCAAAATGAAAATTGTAAACATATCAAACATAAAAAGAAAAACATAAAATTCATCAAACATCCCAAACATAAATAGACAAACATAAAATATATCAAATATCTCAAACATCTCAAACAAAGTATTACATTTCACAATTCAAACATTGATAAAAAAATCAAATAAAAAAAATATTAAAATTAAAAGTAAAACTATCAGTAATATCTATTAAATATTTAATTTACAATTGATTTAATTTATAACTAGAGACGTTATTCATCATAGGATCGATATCGGTTTCCTTCTCAAAAGGAATCCACTTTATTACTTGTTGATTCGTACACTTGCGACTGGATTAAAATATACCACAACACATATCCAAGTCACATTGCAAAGCTTCTATTACCTCAATTATTAACATCCCATTTTCTGGATTTTTGTTGGTCGTTTCATTGAGATTATTTTCACTTCTACTTGATTATATAAAAGTGTATGTACAGGTAAAAATCAAAACCACACACCTGCTTAGCTTGGTGACCTGGCAACCATTTTGAAATTTGACAAATCTGAGTAGCCGACTCTTTGGCAACTTTGGGTCAAAAAAGAAGACATGTTCAATCTAGGCAAGAAGATATGAAAGTTGGACATGGAGCAAACTAGAAAGAGAACTCTCACCATAACAGAGAACCTAAAAACAACTTGCGTCACACAACCGATGACCTAAAGCGATTAGCAAAGGAGGAATTCAAAAAGAGGAAGGGTATTGCTCAGTAGTTTGACTGTTGGTGGATGGTCAACTTGATTTAGACATCTTTCAATAGAAGGATTGTTGACACCAACCTTCTTTTGAGGTTTACAGCTCCACAGTTTGATTTATATGAAGGAATGACTGACCCAATGGAACATCTGACTGTTTACTGACATCCAATGTGTCTGCTCAGCCTTCCGCATGAAAAAGGGAAGCAATGATGTGCAAAATGTTGCCTACCAGTTTAAAAAGAGCATCTCCAAATTGGTTCGATAACTTAGAGCCTGAGTCAACTAACTTCTTTGAAGAACTAGTCAACCAATTTGGTATGCCTTTTTCATCTAGCATCAAAATCATGAAGGTGGCTAACCATTTCTACACAATAATACAAGTTAAATCTAAATCTCTTATGGCTTATACACAGTGCTTTAACAAAGAGAATGCAAGAATCCTGAATTGCAATGACTTAATTGTAATGGAAGGATTTCGAAAAGATCTCAACTGGGACAAGTTTTTGTATGACTTTCTCACAAAGTCTAAGCTAGAGACCAAGATCAATACAATGTCGTGAGCTGCAAAGTACATCAAGCTGGAAGAGCACAAGAGGCTGGAAAAGAAGGTAAAGTCAAAATCAATCAAAAAGGACAAGGCAATGATGAAGGGAACGAAGCCACACATAATTTAAATACCAAAACAGACAATAAACAATCCATCCAGATTACAGTGCAAAATCCTTGATTTGGATAATGACCCATTCAAGTTTTACTCTTTGAGTATAACCCCAGATAGAATGGTCAAAACCTGAAGAACAAAGATTAATCAAGTGGCCAAAGAAGATGGTCTCGGACCTTAGGACCTGAGACAATAGAAAGTTTTATGTCTTCCACAATAAATACGGGAATCTTACAATAGAATTGTGACAGTTGAAGTAGAAGATCGAATCCATTATCAAAAAAGATACATGAAAGAGTTCAATCCTTAAGAGAAAGCTGAAAAAGGGTGGAGACCAGAAAATATCACCAAGGAGAATAACCAAAGGAAAAAAAAGATACAATGGTGAAGTACCAATCATTCATGGAGGATCTGTTAGTGGAGGTGGCAACCGAAAACATCAAATCAAGAAAACCAAAGTAATCTCATTTGAACTAAATAATAGAAAAGTTTCTAAACTATTAGTTTGAATCCCATATATCATTTTCACAAAAGCAAATACGAAAGGGCTCCATTTTTTCCATGACGATGCTTTATTGATCCAGTTAAGAATAGCAAACAAGCTGGTGAAAAGAATCCTCATCAACAATGGATGCTCGGCTGATTTGGCCTTCAAGACAACCTTGAGAAGCATGGGATGGAATCTTGTCAACACCAAAAAGTAGGAGTAATGAACCTGGTTGGTTTTAGTGGTGAAACCAGTCGAGTTATTAGAAAAGTGACCTGCCCGTCAAGACACAAAGGGGTTCATCTATTCAAAAATGATGGTCATAGATGCCGACTCAGCCTACAACGTGATACTAGAAAGACCATGGTTGAATGAAATGATGGTCATTCCTTCCTCTTATTATCAAATGATCAAATTTCCTGTATGCAAAAAAATTGAAAAGATCATAGCCAAGTCTATGCTCATTTGTGTTTTTTCTTGTCTATGAAGAGGCAGACTTACGAAGACAAATAGCAATTACCGATTCCAGACGTCCTCACAGTATAAGAGCATAAAATGATTTGGAGTCTATCGAGGAGGTGTTTCTAGACAACGAAAAGCTTGAGCAAAAAGTTTGCATCGGCACCAAGCTAGACACTAAGACAAGGAAAAAGCTTCTAAAAAGAAAGAAAACAGTGCTTCTTTTGGGACATATCTGACATGTCAAAGATAGACCCCAAGGTAATAACTCATAGGCTCAATGTTGATCTAGAGTTGAAGCCAGTCAAGCAAAAAAGAAGAAAAGTTGTCCCCAAAAGAAATCAAATTATTAACAAAGAAGTTGAAAGACAAGAAAGCAATGACCTAATCAGAGAAATTCATTGCCTAGACTAGCTTGCCAATGTTAGAGTATGTATAGACTTTACGAATATCAACAAGACTTGCCTGAAAGATAATTTTATGCTCCCAATTATCGATACCTTGGTGGATGCTACGGCAGATCATGAGCTAAGGAGCTTCTTGGATGCCTATTCCAGATACAATCAAATTCCCATGCACCCAGATGATCAAGAGAAGACTGCTTTATTGATCTAGAGAGGAATATATTGCTACAAGGTGATATGACTCGGACTCAAGTACGTTGGCGTCATCTACCAACGGTTAGTCTATAAAATATTTAGGGAAAAAATTGGCAACCACAGAAGTATATATAGATAACATGCTAGTCAAATCGGTTAAAGAAGAAGATCACCTGGAACAGCTACGTCAAACTTTCAACACAATAGAAAGGTAAAGAATGAAGTTAAATCCAAGCAAATGCACTTTTACAGTTGCTGGAGGGTTGTTCTTAGGACATATTGTAACACAAAGAGGAATATAAGCTAATCAAAACCAAATCAAAGCTTTGGTAGATATGTCATCTCATTGCACAGAAAAAGACATAAAACTAAATGGAAAGATCGCAGCCTTGAGCTGTTTCATCTTCTGATCCTCAAATAGGTTCCATAAGTTCTTCAACATATTAAAGGGATGCAAAAACTTCCAATGGACGGAAGACTGCGAAGTGGCTTGAAAGAACATTTTGGGTCCCCGCAGCTCCTAGCGAAACCAAATCCAAGCGATGTCTTGCAACTTTACCTAGCCATCTTGGACAAAGTAGTTAGCTCGATATTGGCAAAAAATGAAGGTAAGAAACAACATCCTATCTACTATGTTAGCAAAACCTTGCTACATGCTTATTCCAAGTTCACAAGCTTGGAGAAGTTAATCCTCACGCTCATCACGACCGTGCCGAAACTAAAGCCTTACTTCCAAAGCCATACAATAAAGGTGGTCACTACCCATCCAATCTAATATGCGTTTCATAAACTAGATCTAAATAGAAGGACAGCTTCTGCATCACAGAGCTAGGAGGTTACGACATCATATACATGCCAAGAACAACAATAAAGTCTCAAATTTTTGCTGACTTCATAACTAAGCTCACAATAGCTTAATAGCAAAAGCATGAAGAACAAACTCTAACCGAAGTGTAGAGTTTATACGTTGATGGTTCATCAAATGAAAAATGATCAGGAATAGGCATCCTACTAAAAATTTTGAATAAAAAGTGAAGAAACTTATAAAGGAATTCAAGAAGATCAAGATAAAGCAACTTCCAAGCGAACAAAATTACCATGCTAATGCATTAGCTAATATCGCCTCATCTATAAACTCCATCCACAAACGAACTATCCCAATAGAGCTTTTATAAGAAAGGAGCATAGCAAAAGAAGCATAGCAAAAGAAGAACAACCACAAGTTTTGAACATAAATCAAGGAAGCAACAACTGGATCGAAGCAATTCTCCAGTATATCTAGAACGGAACCCTTCCAGCTAACAAATCTGAAGCAAAAACAAATCAGATTAAAGGTGGCAATGAACTACTTACTGGATGGAGATCTATATATAAGATCCTACACGGGACTTTTGATGCGATGTCTCAGACCCGAGTCCACCCTTATAATGATGGCTAAGATGCATGAAGGCCTCTACAGAAATCATTCAAGTGGGAGTTCCTTGTCAAGACTAACCATGCTCCACAGCTACTGTTGGTCAACATTACTTAAAGATTTGGACAAATACGTAAGAAAGTGTTACAAATGCCAAAAGTATGTGCTAAGACATCACATTCCAGCGAATGAGTTGTCCATCATGTCTAATCCTTGGCTATTTATCCAATGGGGGCTTGAAATTGTAGGATCGTTACCTCAGGCACCGGCTCAAAAGAAGTTTAATATACTGGCCATGGATTATTTCTCAAAATGGATAGTAGAAGAATCATACGCTGCAATTAAGGACACAGATCTAGTCCAATTTGTCTAGAAGTTCATAATATGTTGGCTCTGCTTATCGAGGGTACTTATCTCAGACAACGGATCCTATTTTATTAGGAAAAAATTTCATAATTTTTTGCAAGGAGTGGAAGATTAGCTTGAAGTTATTTTCACCGAGACATCCATAGGAAAATAGTTAAGCCAAAGCATCAAACAAAATGATTATGTCCACACTAAAGAAACAGCTAGAAAAGGCTAAAGGAAGATGGGTGGAGGAGCTACCTAGAGTTATGTGCGCTTCAACAACAATCCAAGCTTCCATAAGGTCAACACCATTTTCCCTTGTCTACGGTGCTGAAGTAGTTTTGCCAACAGAAGTCTTAGTAAAGACAGCCAGAACAAGTGCAAGCTTCAGGCATTAGAATGACCAACTATTAATGCAACCACTAGATGAAACCGAAGAAGCACGAGATGCCGCAACAATCAGACTCTGATAATATCATCAAATAGCAGCTCAACACTACAAAAGAAGAGTGAAAACATGGAAAAAGTCTAAGTCAAAGACTATGTGTTGAGAAAAGTATTTCAAAGTACTCAAGAACTCAACAAAGGAAAGTTCAGGAAAAATTGGGAAAGATCGTATCAAATAAAAGAAATAGTGCGACTTGGATCATAAAGATTGCAGGACATGGAAAGAACAAACCTGCCAAAGAGCTGGAATGCGGAAAATTTAAGAGTTTATCATGCAAATTCTTTCTTTTGAACATCAGCTATTTATATATCAATAAAGTCAATTTTTCAAAATAACATATTTCCTTTATTCATTGAAAAAGAAATTATAAAAAGTCCCTTAAATTGGGAACAATTCACAAAAGCCCAAATCATGGGGTTACAAAAAATAAAAAAGGAAGTCTTCTCCAAATCACCTTGTCAAAGTCTTTTCAGGATCGCCTCATTAAGATCTTCTTGGGTTCACCTTATCAAGGTCTTCTCGGGACCACCTCATTGTAGCGTTCTCAAGACTATCTCATGTCATCTCCAGAAAAAGGTTTGGTCACTTGAATTGGGAAAGAGACAAAGAACATACAAAGAGCCCCAGGAGGAGCGTGTAGCCTCCATGATCAAAATCACAAGGAAAATGGTTCAAAGACAAACCCCAAGTGAGTACAGCCACATGGGAATGGATAAACCACCAGCCAAAGATAATGACCATGTAGGAATAAGTGAATAAGTAGGGGTCAACTGTACATGCTTCCCTGAACTTACCCACCGAGAAATCGATACCTTGCAACAAAGTGGAAAGTAACAATTTGAAATCAAAGTCAGTGGTACCGAAGATAGAAAAAGAAATCAACAGCCATAAAATAATGAAACCATCAGCATCGGCATTACCATCACAACCTTTGTTAAAAATCAACAAAGGCTATGGAGATACTAGTGATGATGATTTCATGGCATTTAGGCATTGAAGCACATTAAACATCATAAATATGGAAGATAAAGAAATCAGAAAGTTAGACAGAACAAGCAAAAGTGCAAACATTTATAAACAGTCGCAACGGCGAAGATCACAAAACCAAAGTCAAAATCAACGGTTGGGAGCGAAGTATGCTTCCGCTTTTTAAGAAAAGATAATTAATAAAGCCTTTTCAAGTATATTCAATCAGGTAAAACGTAACAATTATCCAAATCTCGTAAATATTATCTTCCAATTAATGCTTATATGAAAAATGTAGTTACTGATAGGCATAAAAAGTTACTATTTTTATGCCATATTTTATGTTGGATTTTTGCTAGTTTATGAAAAATACTAAATTGGTGTATTTTTCTCTTTTTAGAGAAAGAAGAACAAATTCTGAAAATTGATGTATTTTTTGTGCAATCTTTACTGAATAAATCATATCTAGAGCTACACATGGTATTCCTATGAGATTTCAAATGTTAATGATTCATGACTTATCCAGGTTCAATTATGTAAACTTTCATTGAAATTGGATCAACCAATCAATATTAGTTTCATTTTGAAGATGAACATTTTTAGCAGTTTCGACAGATTTACATTCCTTTGGTGAAATTAACATTCAAGTGCCTTTATAGTGTCCATTTAGTGTGATCAAGATATGCTTGGAAAGCTAAGACATAGCAAACATTTTCAACTAGAATGAGTGAATTCAGAGTTAATTTGGTCATCCAAAATGTACGTGGAATCTGTCTGACAAACATAGAAGATATAAAAGGAAGTGTCTTTGACAACTAGGATGCCACCTATGCATGAATGATTGGGGTTGCCACATCATTACTTTCCAGCCAGATGTGTTATTATTTCATGCCACTTGGAAAGTCCAAATTATTCCAATAATATTAATTGGAATATTAATTGGAGAATGAATTAGAATTGGAAGGAGATTGAAATACTAAGGAGATATGCATTTACTTTCCTAATCTAATTGGACGTGTGACATCATTTTGAGGGCAAAAATTACTTTTATAACCGCATATGGCTGGCCATGAGAGGAATAATAGGGAAGGATTTGATTTTTATTAATATTATGGTTCCTATTATCTTGAGGAATTAGAATGAGGATAAGATTATAACTTGATAGTCATAAAATGTTAATGTTTTTATGCCACTTTTTATATTGAATTTAAGCTATTTTATGATTAATTGTTGATAAAAATACTTAATTACTGTATTTTTCTATTTTCAGTAAAAGAAAGACAAATGCTGGAATTACCATATTTCTAAGCAACCTTTACTGAGAAAATCATATCCGGAGCCACACTTAGAATTTTTGTGCAATTCCAGTTTCTAATGATTTCTGATTCAATAGGCTTCAATGAAACAAAGTTTCATTGCAAATGGTTTGGCCAATCAGTGCTAGCTTGATTTACAAATTCAACAAATTCATCAGGTGCGGCAGATTTACACTGTCACTGGAAAATGAGGATTTGAGTGTCTTCCTGATGTCCAGATTGTGCGATCAATAGATGCCTGGAAAGATAAGACACATGTATAATGTTTTCAACAAAAATCACTGGATTCTGAGTTCATTTGGTCACCCAAAGTGTACTTGGAATCTACTTGACGGTCATTGAAGATAAAAAAGGAAAGTTTTATGCTTACTTGGACTACCATTGTCATTGGACTGCCATGTCATCACATATCAGCCGTGTGTCCGAATTTTCCACATCACATGACACATGGAAGGTCAGATAATTCTAATTATTTTAATTGGAATAATATTTAGGATAAAAGGAAGGGAAATTAGAAACTGATTATGATTCCTAAGAAGATAAGGAAAGTATCTCTATTCCTAATGTGAACATGAGACACAAATACATCCTTACCCTTGGTATGGCCGGCCATGTAGAGAATGTAGGAGTTGGTATTACGATTTGCATGCTATCTCCTATATTCTCTAGGTTTTAGAGGTACCTTAGGGTTAAACCTCTCATAATCCTTTCCTATAAATAGATGAGTACCTTGAAGGCTAAAGATCATCATCTCTTCAGCAGCCCTTTCCTCTCCTTTGCAGCACCTCTCCCTCTTCTCTCTTCCTCATGGCAGCAAAGCTTTTCATTTAGGTTTTTGTTCAGTTTTTGTTAGTTAATTCATAGCAAAGTTGTGCTACACAAAGCAAGGTACAAGGAGGTTCGGCCAAGCCATTGGAAGAGTCAAACTTGCAACCTTGATCATAGTTTGGAGAAGCCAAAGATTGAAGTTTGAAGGATAAATTCCAGCAGCCATCAATATTGGATTTGATTATTTTTCTCTTTATTTTCTTGCTATTTAATCTATGTTATTTCTTTATTATTTGATGGATAATTTAGAAATCATGTGTAACTAATTTTTCTATGAGGATTGTGATGTAACCCTATTACAAGTATTTAGTTTTTAATTCATATTTAGTTTGATTCATTTTTAAAGGTTGATATTTTATTTTACTTCTTAATGCTTCAATGAAAAGATGGATTGATTAAGTATTTATATTGGCTTAGAAATAAGGGATATAAGTATGGATGGGCAATAAAATACATGTTTATAGAAATATTGCATGCCTTAGTGACAACTTTAACAAGATCTTATTGGGTTTGCATGTTTTAGGGCTTAAATTTCCGTATTTAGATTAGAGATAACTAAATACGCTGTGCTTGCTAGATTAGAATGCATTGAGAAATCAACTTCTAGTCATTTGTGGTTAAAGGGGGGTTAACCTATGAATCAATATTACATTAGGACTAAATATGAGTAATAGTGGTGAAGTCATGATCCTTGTTCTTTAAAATCTGTAAAATCTTACTTGCTGCCTTGTCTTTAATTTTATTATTGCTTTCTTAAATTGCTGTCTTGATACTCAACAATCACTAAAAAACAAATCTCTTTTATTTTTCAAAATTTAATTTACAATTGATTTATTTTTAAAACTAGAGACATTATTCCTTGTGGGATCGATATTGGTTTGTTTTTTAAGAAATCCACTTTATTACTTGTTGATTCGTACACTTGCTAGTTGATCTAAAATATATCATAACATAACTCAAAAGTTTTTCCTTGCTTTACAGGCACTCTTTCCCTTTAAATACCCAACACCTTAGAGCTCTCTCGAAAATTATTTTTTTATCACTTTTCCATTCCATAATTTAAAGTTCCATTCCTATCCATTCNTCGAAAAATTTTTTTTTATCACTTTTCCATTCCATAATTTAAAGTTCCATTCCTATCCATTCTACACAACTCTAGACACAATTCTCAAGGTTTAGAGAGAGGGAATTTTCAGCTACATCAAGAGAACGAAAAAGGAGAATTCAACAAGCAAGCTTTGGGGGGATTCAACCTTGATTTGGAGGCATATTTGAATAAGCAATTGAATGAATAGGGGAATTTGGCAGCCACAAGCTTTAGATTTGCTTTCACTTTTATTTTTCTTTTTTTCATTCATAATATGTTTTGCTTTGATTTATTGATGGTTATTTCGAAGCACATGAGTAGCTAAACTTCTATGAGGATTGTGATGTAGCCCTATTATGAATATTTAGTTTTTAATGAATGTTTGTTTTTAATTCATAGTGCTAGTTAATATTTCATTGTTGATCTTAATGCTTTCATGAAAATGTGAATGATTTAATCTTGTATTCACTTAGAGATAAGGGGTATAATATTGTTTGCAATGAAATACATTGTAGATAGGGATATCATCATGCCTAGTGACACCTTAACATGAGCTTATTGGATTTGCATGTCTTAGGGCTTAAAAGTTGGTAGTTTAGACTCGGGACAATTAAACTATCTTACACTTGCTAGATCAAGATGAATTGAGGGATCAACTCTTAGTCACTTTAGCTTCTGAGAGGTTAACTAATGAATTTGTCATGCATTGAAGCTAAATAGGAGTAATAGTGGTGAAGTCATAATCTTTGTTTCATCAATAATTTGAAACTTTGCTTTATTACTTTTCCTGACTTTATTTTGCTTTCTATTTAATTCTTGCTTTGCTTCCCAAAACCAACCAACCAAACAATCACTCTTTTACTTTTCTAAATTTAATTAACAATAGAATTTATTTTCATCACCAGAGACATTATTCTTTGTTGCATTGATATTCGGTTTTCTCTAAAAAAACCACTTTATTACTTGTTGATTCGTACACTTGCGAGTAATCTAATTTTCACCACAACAAGTTATGGGTGCTGTTGCCGGAGAATAATTATTTCTAGTGTTGATTTAATTATATTGTTTATTAAATTTCTGTTTTTAGGTTAATTTTTGTTTTTATTTTGCTTAGGTTGGGTTTTAGCCATTGAAGAACAACAATTGAAAAGCTTTCTTGGATCCAAAGAAATTCAATATGATTTTGAAGAATGAGGAAATCGAAGTAGCTATATAGTTAAAATTAATTTGTGTTTAGGTTTTTTATTGTTTTCGAATTTTGAAAAAAAAAAAGTTTGTTGTTTTATTTATTTTCAGTTTTTAGGGTTATAATTACTATATTTTGAGTTCTTGTTTATTTTTTAGTTGATTAAACATTTGTTTAAAAAAAATTGAAGATCCAAAAAAGAAAAAAAGAAATTCTACTGCACTTTTGTTTTTGATTTTTAGCTTGATTTATTTGCTGTTTTTAGATTTATTTTGCTCTAGGTTTGTGTTTTCTTTGAGTTTTAATTGGTTTGCATTTAGTATTAATCTTTTGAGCTTAATTTTTTTTTTAGCTTTAATTCTAGTTGCTGATTTTTTTTTGTTTTATTTGTTTAAATTTCTGTTATTCATTTGTTTTTCTAGTTTTCGTTTTTGTTTATTTTGTTTATGATTTTACCAATTGATAGTGAATTTTCTAAGAGAGATTTGAGGAAATTAAAAAGAAACAAGGTAAGAGAGACTTTGTTCAGAAATATTGAAAGAGAAGATATTATGGAAAACCAAAATAACCCTCAAATTCCTAAAGTTCCTAATAATCAAGATTATAGGACCATTAGGGATTATGTTGCACCTAGAAGAATTAAGGATATATCTTGTATTAGGAGACCACCCATTGTCGCCCATAGTTTGAGGTCAAACCTATTACAGTGTCTATGCTTAACAATTACCAATTTGGAAGGTTACCTAATGAGGATCCTAATCAACATATATTAAATTTCTATGATGTATGTGAGTTAGTGAAATATAATGGAATTACTGTTTTCAAGCTTAGGTTGTTTCCTTTTACCCTAAGGGATAGAGCTAAAAGTTGGTTGCAATCTCTACTTCCACGGAGTATTACCACTTAGGATGATTTAGCCTTTAAATTTTTGAATAATTTTTTCTCACCTATCAAAACCGCCAAGTTTAGGAATGAGATTAATACTTTTCACCAATTTGATGAAGAGACATTGTATGAGGCTTGGAAAAGGTTCAAATAATTACTTAGAAAGTGTACACACCATGGGATTCCCATATGGAGTCAAGTCCAATTTTTTTTATAATGGGTTGAATTACATAACAAGGAATAATGTGGATGCAGCTGCAGGCAGTGCTTTGTTGAACAAATATCAAGAGGATGCATACAACCTACTGGAAGAGATGGCTATTAATAATTCACAGTGGGCAAGTGAGAGGAGTCCACACTCTAAGAAGACCATGGATGTCCAAGAAGATGATAAGATAAAAAAAATTGAGTGTTCAAGATACAATTCTTACAAAGCAACTTGAGACCTTGGGTTACAATAATTTTAATAATATTTCCAATATTTTTAATTTAAATTGTTGTGAATGTTATGGGGATAATCATAAAAGTGTTAATTTTCAATTAGGAAATCCTTTTGTTCAATCAAGTGAATCTAAAGATGTTAATTTTGTAGGGAATTTTTGACAAGGCAATAACAATAACAATCCATTCTCCAACACTTACAATCCAGGATTGAGGAACCATCCAAATTTTTCATAGCGAGACAATTTAAATGCCCAAGGAGGACAACAAAAAGGAACCTATCAAATTCCCTCTCAAAAACATCAACAATTTCAGCCCTCAAATTTCCAAAAGACTTCTCAACCTCAATCTCAATCTCATAATTATTATTCCTCTACTTTGTCTTTACTTGAGCAATCTATGTTAAAGATGACTGAAAATTCTAATGCTTTTTTACAGAAAACCAAGGCAGCAATAAAAGGATTAGGTATTCAAATAGAGTAACTCGCTCAATCTATCCATAAACCAAAAGGCACTCTCCCAGGCCAAATAGAACTCAATCCAAAGTCCAAGTGGCTGAGTTAAGAAGTGGAAGAAGAATGGACGTGACCCTTGTCACAAAGGAATTTCAAAGTGCTTAAGTTAAGATAATTCCATGCCAAGAGGAGAGCATTCACTTAGAGGAGAGTGACATGGAAGATTCGGCCAAAGAGGAGCAAATTCAAGCAACTTTTGATAAGGAGGCTGAAAGTAAAGAATGGATGGAGTAAGAAGATCCAAAGGAGGATAGCTGAACATATAGTGAAGAAATAGAAGGGAAGAGGAATCCGGCCTTGGAAAAAGAAAAAAAATATATGAAACCCCAAGAGAGGTGTGGCCAAAACTTTGGAATAGGATGCAATGGACATGGATGAACCAATTGAAGAATGTGCTAAGGAGAGCATAGCTTCTAATGAAATTGGTGAAGAAAGTAAAGTAGATATGCTTGAGCATCTTGTTTTAGAAGATGAAAGAAGAAAAAGAATGAATTTTAGATGGAATGATCTAAATGAAAGTAGTGCTTTTGATGAATATGACTTTCATCCCAAGTATGGCCCTAATCAAGCTTATGAAAGAATTATTTTTGTTGATCAAAAAGTAATTGCCAATCAAATTTGGGAGAGAGAGGCCGAAGAGAGAAAAACAGAAGAAAAAAGTGATGAATACCAAGAGTTTCCAAAGAAATTACAAGATCTTGGAAAATTTAATTTTCACTACACTATTAAAGGTTATGAATTTTCTAATGCTTTGTGTGATCTTGGTGCTGCTACTAATGTTATGTCTTTTTCTATTTGCATGAGTTTAGGTTACAAATGGCTTCGCTCAACCCATGATGAGATTATGTTGGAGGACAATACTCATGTTCTAGTTGAAGGTATCTTGGAGAATGTTCGTGTCGAAGTTGGATATCTTGAGTATAGGATGGATTTTAGTGTGATTAAGATGACGGATCCTAATGCTTCATTGATATTTAGTAGGCTATTCGTAGCCATTAGTAGGACTGAGATAGATTTGGAAGAAAAAATGTTGGAGCTACTAAGTGAAGATGGCCTTACCAGAGAAACTTTTTATATGGATAGACCTTCACAAGTAAATGGAGAAAAAAAAAAAGATATCTACGAAGCTAGAAGATCAAGGAAGATTTGAAATATTTTGGATCATTGGAAGAACAAATTTGTCAAATTGCCTATGTGATTTGGGTGCATTTATAAATGTGATGGATAATGATATTGCAAAGAAGCTAGGTTTGAAGTTGATACCAACCACCATGCCTATGAGTATGGCCGATCAAAGTAAGATTTGTCATTTAGGGATAGCTATGTATGTTAGGGTGGAGGTTAGTATATTCTCATTTTTAGTTGATTTTGTAATATTTAATGAGAGTAATGGAGTAATTTTAGGACGTCCATTTTTAGCTACAGGTAAAGAAAAGATTGATGTATGCAAGGGCACTTTAAAGTTAAGACATGGTTCTAGAGTGAAAACTTTTTATATGTATGAACCAATGAAGTCCAAGAGACTCAAGCTACTAAGACATACAAGAGAAATTTTTTTGGGAATGCTAGGAGATGGAGGCAACCCTAGGAAAAAACCAAGATGAGCTAGACAAGAAAGTCAAGCTAAAAACTATGAAAACAAGCACTTGTTAGGAGGCAACCCAAATTTTTAAATTTCTTTCTTTATTTTATTTTTTAGTTTACTTTTTAGTAATTCTTAATTTTAATTTTTCTTTGTTTTGTTTTGTGTTTTTAGGCATCAAAAAAGAAAAATCAAAGAAAAGGCCATTAAAGGGGTATTCAGAAAAATGGAGCTTTTTGAGCTTATAGTTTGCAATTTTATTGCGTTGCATCAATTGGGGGAGCTTTCTTGACTTTTACTATTTATTATGTTTAATTTCTTTTTCTTTAACATTGAGAACTATTTTTCATCTTAATTTGGAGGTAGTTCTTTTTGTTATGGTGTTTTCTTCTTTAGTTTCTAGTTCTTTTTATTATGCATATTTAGGTTTAGTTTCTAAACTTTTGATCATTGTTGGTTGAATTTTTAGTTAAGGTGTTTTCTCAAATATTTTGATGGGCCAATGATAAGAATATGATTGAGAATAAATTGATTCTTAGGTAGTGAAATTGTTTTTGTGTATTCTCTAATACCTAAAGTTAAATTCACATGTTGTTACTTTCAAAATCATTTTGAGCACTTTTGAAGTATGCATGATTTAGATTATATTTTGGAGAGTGGTTGCATTAAATTAGAGTGATTATTTTTGAACTCTAGAACTTGTATAATTTTTGCTTGAGGCAAAATCCTAGAGAGATGCATTAATTTGAATATGATTTAGGCCATTTTTGTTTTGGGATTGAGCATTTCTAGTCTACCTTTTATATTTTTATCCATTAGTACCTTGTTTGAGCCAAATTTTAGGATGCATAAAAAATTGCATATTATAGCCTTTTGTTCATTTAAAACACATTGACTTACCTTTTTAAGCCTAAATATTTTTTTTGACCCTAAACGCATTATTAAAGAGAGATTATTTGAGTTGAAATGATTATATGCTTATCAATTTGTATTTGGTGAAGTAAAGTAGAAAATAATTTGGGGGTGGCAATGATAGTGATGGATTCGGCCTACTTTGTATTTTTGTTGTAGAAAAAGAAGTTTGAGCAAGGTGTGAAAAGATCAATTTGAAGGTTAAAAGAAAAAAAAGTTTTGTGGAGTTTGAAGGAAGGGAAGAAGAAAAGTGTATTTGTGAAGAGAAAACAAAAGTTCTACATTTTATTCATAAATTTTCTTTCTTTGAAATTTATTTTCATATCCTTTTCTTTCTTCTAACTCATTACCATTTAGCCTTCACATTACAAGCTTATAAGGTCCTAATCATTCAAGGTAATGCATTGATCTACATTAGTGGAGATCAATTAATCAAGTCAAGCATATGGTATTTCATATTTTTATTTACAATCTCTATTTAATGTAGATTTATTCAATTGCATGACATTGAATGTATTACTTGATTACACACATACTTTGAAAGTAATGATTATGTTGAATAAAAGATAGGGTATTGATTTGCATGATTACTGGAAATACTTTTTAATTGATATGATAATGCAATGTTTGAGATACCCCATCAAGGTATGTGGGTATATTTTATAGGAGATATGTTTTTAGTTCTTTCTTTCATTGCTATGGACTAACAAAGTTCAATTTGGGGGGTAGTTGATGGCATAAAAAGTTAATGTCTTTATGCCATATTTTATATGGGATTTTTGCTAGTTTTGAGTTAATTTTTTATGAAAAATACTAAATTGTTTTATTTTTCTACTTTTCGAGAAAGAATAACAAATGCAGAAATTTGTTATATTTTTTGCACAATCTTTACTTTATAAATCATATATGAAGCTACACATGGAATTTCTATGCAATTTCAATTTCTAATGATTCATGCCTCATCAAGGTTAAATTTTGTAAAGTTTCATCGCAATCAGATTAGCCAAAACCATTTTGATTTTGAAGATAAACATTTTTAGGAGTTTTGATAGACTTACACTCCTTTGGAGAAATTAACATTCAAGTGCTTTTCCAGTGTCCATTTTGTACGATTAAGATATTCCTCAAATCTAAGACATAGTTCTAACTTTTGCAACTAGAATTAGTGAATTCAGAGTTAATTTGGTCATCCAAGATGTAATTAGAATCTACATGTCGAACATAGAAGATATAAAGGGAAGCATCTTTGACAACTAAGATGCCACCTATGCATGGATGATAGAAATTGCCACATCATCACTCTCCAGCTAGTGTGTTATTATTGTCAAATCTCATGCCACTTGGAAAGTCGAATTTAGTCCAATAATATTAATTGGAGTATTAATTGGAGAATGAATTAGAATTGGAAAGAGATTGAAGTACTATGGAGATATGCATTTACTTTCCTAATCTAACTGGGAATTTGATATCATTTTGAGAGGACCAATTACATCTATAACCCAATATGGCAGGCCACGAGAGCAATAATAAAGAAGGATTTATTTTTTATTAATATTTTGGTTCCTATTATCTTGAAGAATTAGAATTAGTTTAAGGTTATAACTCTAGGGTTTTTCCTTGCTCTACAAGCATTCTTTTCCTATAAATACCCTACACCTTAGAGCTCTCTTGGAAATTAATTTTCTATCACTTTTCCATTCCATAATTTAGAGTTCCATTCCTATCAATTCTACACAACTCTAGACACAATTCTCAAGGTTTAGAGAGAGATAATTTTCAGCTACATGAAGAGAATGAATAAGGGAGAATTTTGCTTTCTCTTTTATTTTTCTTGTTGTCATTCATATTATGTTTTGCTTTGATTTATTGACCGTTATTTCTAAGAACATGAGTAGCTAAACTTCTATGAGGATTATGATGTAGCCCTATTATGAATATTTAGTTTTTAATGAATGTTTGGTTTTAATTCATAGTGATAGTTAATATTTCATTGTTGATCTTAATGCTTTCATGAAAATCTGAATGATTTAATCTTGTATTCACTTAGAGATAAGGGGTATAATATTGTTTGTAATGAAATACATTGTAGATAGGGATATCATCATGCCTAGTGACACCTTAACAAGAGCTTATTGGATTTGCATGTCTTAGGGCTTAAAAGTTGGTAGTTTAGACTCGGGACAATTAAACTATCTTACGCTTGCTAGATCAAGATGAATTGAGGGATCAACTCTTAGTCACTTTAGCTTCAGAGAGGTTAACTAATGAATTTGTCATGCATTGAAGCTAAATATGAGTAATAGTAGTGAAGTCATAATCCTTGTTTCATCAATAGTTTGAAACTTTGCTTTATTACTTTCGCTGCCTTTATTTTGCTTTCCATTTAATTCTCGCTTTGCTTTACGAAACCAACCAACCAAACAATCACTCTTTTACTTTTCTAGATTTAATTAGCAATTGAATTTATTTTTTTCACTAAAGACATTATTCTTTGTGAGATCGATATGCAGTTTTCTTTAAAAAAATCACTTTATTACTTGTTGATTCGTGCACTTGCGAGTAATCTAATTTTCACCACAACAGTTACAACTCCTCAAATCGATCCAAGAAAATCGTGAACAAATAAAAATTTAACCAAGTGCTTCAATTCTTTGCAACTGATAGCCTCCAACAAAGAAGAGCCTCTGAAAAATGACAAGCCAGCCTTGAGTTGGAAAAGTGACAAGCTGGCCTTGGGCTGGAAGAAATGACAAGCTATACAGAATTGATATAATTCAACTATCTAGTTAAAGCAACAAATTAGTCTTGGACTGCTAAGCTATGAAGCATTATTGCAACATGAGTCTCGTCTATAGTCATGCAGTGTTCGGTCCAAGTGTTTAGCTGTATCAAAAATAGATGGTGGAAAAATGTTGCGGCCAAACAAAAACTCATACAAAAAAACCAAGGCAAAGATTTCTCCAAAAAACAAACTTTTTCAATTTTCTTTAGAAAAACCAAAAAATTGGGGGACCAACAACAATTACTATGGAAAATAGAAATTTCTTGCAAAAAGAAAGTTTCATTCATGGTAAAAATGGAAAACTATCCCATTACAGAAAAGGCTCAAAAAATAAATAAATAAAATACAATACAATACAATACAATACAAAACTATAAACATTTACTCTTTAGGGTTTTTCTCATCCGCTACGGGATCTGAGATAACTACGTCTATTCCCTTAAGTTCAACCAAGGGATTAGCAAAAACCACATTAGGAGTGGCAACAAGATGAGCAGAGTCATCCTCACAAAGAGTGGCCTCGTCTTCCTACTCAATATCAGACAAAGAAAGCTTCTCATCCTCAATTATCTCTGTCGGCAATGACCTCGGTGGAGGGTTTTCCATGGCATACTTGGCCTTGCATTCCTCATAGCCCACCTTTATTCCTTTTCCTCTCCCACCCGATAGGAAAATCCAAAAAGCTTCATCACTTTAGTAAAATTCTTGACAAGTAAGTCAACCTCTTCCTAGGCTTTTGATGCTTCATTAGTTTTTTTAGCAAGGTACTGATTCACACTCTCATGTTCCTTGAGCAACTAACTATAGTAGGCCTTGAGAGCTCCATAGTCGAAACTAAATGCGTTATCCTTCTTCTGAGCTTCAATAAGGGAACCCTTTAGGTCACGAACCGTTGTGCTAAGAGGCACATTCTTTTTGACCATGTCAGAGTAAGCCATTTTGGCACAAGATAGTTCATTTTGAAGGCTCATGATCTCGTACTCAAATAGTTTAATCTTTCCAAAAACAATCATAGTATTCTAAGTCAACTATCGAGAAAATAGATAAAGAAGTTAGTATGACATCTGCTAATGATAAATTTAGACAAGCAATAATTAAATGGAGGTTGCAGGAAGATTTACCACCATGCTCCAATAAGTCGCTTGGTGACACAAAACTGACGCAAGAGTGCCCAAGATCTCATTCACATCCAGAATGAGGAATTGAAGGCTCATCAAGCTTCAGAGCAACATCAACATTGTTTCAAGTGCTGAGTACTTCAGAGAAAGTGATTGTGATCTTCATCTTCACACTTTCAAAACCCTCGGCACTAGTAGATAGAGGGTCACTTGCTTTAGTCCCCATCTTCTTCTTCTTTAGAGAAGGAGTTTCTCAAGCAAGACTCGGCTTTTAGTCACTGACAATCATGTAGCATTTGAGAATATCAAACTCCGAGCTAACCACTTCAACAACCTCTACAAGAGCTGGGCTTGAAGGAATGTCATTTGGAGAAGTGTCTTAATGTGGAGCGATTTTCCTAGAATAATAAGCTTGACTCTTCCTTAGCTTCTTCTTCAGAAGCATCTGTTGGAGCTTATTTGAGGATGGACAGCAACTTTCTTCCCATAGGACATCTCTACAGTATGAATCTAAAGTTAGCAACAACAATGTAACAAAGAATTAGATAATAAAAAAATATGAAGACCCAAAGCAACAAAGTTAGCCTTTGTAAGGATTTCCAATAACTTGCAGTGAGCAACCTTCAAAAACTTTTCAGCAGCTGAATTTTGCTCAGTTGTGAAAGAAATTGGCTTAGTATTCAAGCAGCGATATGCAAAAAATGAGACAAAAATTAAACCAAGCCAAAAGAAAAATGACTTTGCGAGAAATTAAGATGCCTTATCAAAATCAAAGTTCTAGTCAGTCCTGTCTAGCCTCATGTTCTCACCAGCAAATTTTCCCTAGTCACTTAAGACAAAAAAGTACCTCTCCTTCCAATTTTTGTCTCCAAAAAAAGTTCTAGAGAATATCATTTTTCAAAAATGGGCATTTAACATATACATTTCTCTCTCATGGGCATTTTCATTAACATGATACCACCTAAGCAGAATGCAAGGGTCTAATTGAACATGTTCAAGTGCTCCAAAATTTGGATAGCCAAAATTGTTCTCCAACAATTTGGCATGAGTTGACCAGAGGCAAGGTCGAAGTACAAAAGGAAGGCTCGAACGAAACAAAAGGTGGAGGTGAACCAGACGAACCGTTCTCATTACTCTACTCTCACAAGGCTTACAACCCTTGCAAAGTAAAGGGGTAACTGTATAGGTGTAAGTTATCACCACACATCAGCTCAGCTTGGTGACCTAGTAGCCAACTCGATATTCACCCAATTCGTGGACTCAAGCAACTCTAGTTCTCAGACAATTCCAGGCTCAAGCATTTGACAAATCCAAGTAGCTTACCCTTTGGCTCGGGTAAGAGTTTGGCTTGGAATTTTAAAGTTAAAAACAACTAGCTAGAAATATTAGTATCAAATCAATTTCAAAAAGATAATGGCGGTACGATATGTTAGTATCAAACAAAATAAAGTGCAAACGGAAAAATCAAGAGAAGATCATCAAATCACACAAAATCAGCTATATACATATTTTTCTCTAATTTAGATAAACAGACATACTATAAATACCTCAAAAGGTTAAAGCAAAATTACAAACACAGGCACAGACATAGACACCTTGACATTTTACACACACGGATTAAATATATCACATTCAATTTGTTTATCAAGCCTTGCCATTTCATAGTCACTAACTTGAGCATCGAAGTGCCTTTGGCAGGTACCACACCGGTGCCCCAAGGTCTTTCACATTCTTCTATTGTTTTGCAAATTTTATTCAATCACACTACAATTTCTAGCATCAACAATGTGCAAATGATAATATATAGTTTAACTAGTCGTACTGAATTAAAATATCATATTTACAACAAAAAAAATGTCATATTTTATAGGGTATATTACATATCCTTCCCCTGAGGTTTGTCTAAATTACATCTCCCTCCTTTCTGTTTTTTTTTTCCATTAAAATACACTATCTCTCCTACGTGGCGAAGTAAAATACAATAATACCCTCCGTGAGACTGACACTGACGCAAAAATTACATCCCCTTCCTTTTCGTTTGTTTTGCAATCACACCCCCTATTAACTGATTTTTTCAATTAA
>QANX01008059.1:0-27761 GCA_003254975.1 Ochetophila trinervis
AGCTATACATGAGAAGACCCGACTACAGATTGAGAAGAGGAATCAATTAACTGCGCAAAAGGCTAATAAAGGGCGCAAACAAGTGATATTCGAACCAGGTGATTGGGTTTGGGTACATTTGAGGAAGGAAAGGTTTCCTAATAAAAGGAAGTCTAAGTTAGATGCTAGAGGTGATGGACCTTTTCAAGTGCTCGAGAGGATCAATGACAATGCATACAAGATTAATCTTCCAGGTGAGTATAATGTTTCCGCATCATTTAATGTTGCTGATCTTTCTCCTTTTGACATGGATGCAGATTCGAGGACGAATCTTTTTGAGGAGGGGGGGAATGATGTGGGCATCGAGCGCTCTTCTAGCATGGATGTTCGTGATAAGGACATTACGTTGCCAAGTGGACCAGTGACGCGTTCTCGAGCTAAGAAAATCAAAAAGGGAATGCTTGGACTTGTGAAAAGAATTATGAATGAAGATCGATTCAAGTTTCCAAATGATTTGAACACTTTTCCGAGGCCTAATGATGATTTAAGCATGTTGTCCAACCAAGGGATGAAAGTCGTAATGATGCTCGAGAGTTGCGGAGACGAAACGGCATCATTTTAAAAATAAACAACATAGAATGACAATTTCGTAATTTAGCTATTTTCGGATTATAATGGCAGTTTTGTAATTATTTTTATTTTCGGATTATTTTTATTTAGGGTTAGTTTTTAGCCTTAGGATTACCTTCCTAATTTCCTTAGGATTACTTTCCTAATTTTCTTAGGATTACTTTCCTAATTACTTTATAGTATAGATTGATTCTTAACCTAACCCTAATATCTATATAAAGGGGGGGTTACTAGCTTGTAAGAGAGATTTGAGTTTTTAATCAATTGAGAGAATTAATTTTCCTATTGCTCCCAGGAGTGTTCTTGCAAGGTGAGGAATCAATTTCTTCTTCTTGTTGCATTAGGAGTTGAATTATCTTATCAAAGTAGAAATACTTTGTGGCGATTATTCTTCTCTTTCCCTAGCCTTCTAATCCACGTTTTTAAATACAAGTTATCTAAGGGTTTGGTAGGGCGGGTTCTTGTTTTCCAATTATTGTTCAATATTTCTTCTGTGTTTGGGGTTTCAGATTCTTTAATCTTGGGGTTCCGCATCAAACCGTCTAACCGCTCAAAGAGCAAATAAGGGACGAAAGCAAGTGATATTTGAACCAGGAGATTGAGTTTGGGTACACATGAGGAAGGAAAGGTTTCCTAGCCAAAAGAAGTCTAAGTTGGATGCTAAAGGCGATGGGCTTTTTCAAGTTCTCGAGAGGATCAATGACAATGCATGCAAAATTGATCTTCCAGGTGAGTATAATGTGTCTGCATCATTCAATGTTGCTGATCTTTAGGGAAGAAATTGTTTCCTAACCTTAGGAAATCGAAGTTGGATGCTAGAGGAGATAAACCGTTTCAAGTGCTTGAAAGAGTCAATGACAACGCATACAAAATTGCCCTTCAGGGTGAGTACAATGAGTCCACTATTTTTAATATTTATGATATTGTTACTTTCTATATGGATTCAGATTCAATAACGAATCTTTTTGAAGTGGAAGGGAATGATGCGGGCATCATAGAACAATATTCTACTATTGGAGCAAAAGATGATGATTTAAGCATGATGTCCAAGCAAGGGATGAAGGTGGTATTGATGCTCAGGAGTTGCGGAGACGAAACGACGTAGTTTTAAAAATAAGCATATTATAATGGCAGTTTCATAATTTTAGCTATTTTCGGATTATAATGGCAGTTTCGTAATTTAGCTATTTTTGGATTATAATGGCAGTTTCGTAATTATTGCTATTTTCACATTATAATGGCAGTTTTGTAATTATTGCTATTTTCGGATTATATTTACTTAGGGTTAATTTTAAGCCTTAGGATTACTTTCCTAATTATTTTATAGTCTAGATTGATTTTTAACATAACCCTAATCTCTATATAAAGGAGAGGTTACTAGCTTGTAAAAAAAATTTTGATTAATGATTATTTAGAATCTACAAGACTTGTGTGTTCCAAGTTAGGATAGTTTTTCTTCTATTAGTTGCATTGGGAATTGATCTTCTTATCAAAGGTATTTACTTTGTGGCGAATTTTAATTTCATTCTTTGCCTTCTAATTAGTGTTGCTATATACAATTATTATCTAGAAGTGCTATAGGGCAGATTTTTACCTAGGGTTTGTTTCATATTATCTTGTGTGTTGGAATTACAATTTCTTTAAGCTTGGGGTTCCGCATCATTGAATGTGATACTTCTGGTCTTGACATAGGCATTGTGTTAATACAGAAAAATTGACCAATAGCTTTCTTTAGTGAAAAGCTAAGTGGAGCCACACTTAACTATCCAGTATATGACAAGGAGTTATACGCCTTGGTGAGAGCTCTTGATACATGACAACACTACTTATGGCCGAAAGAATTTGTGATTCATAAAATTCATTAATCCTTGAATCACATCAAAGGACAAGGAAAGTTGCACAAGTGTCTTCCAGATGGATTGAATTCATTGAGACATTTCTTTATGTCATCAGGTATAAACAAGGTAAGGACAATTTAGTAGATGATGCATTGTCAAGAAGGTATGTACTTATTTCAACTCTAAATGCAAAATTACTAGGATTATGTATCAAGGATTTATATATTAATGACCCTGATTTTGCAAATATATATAGTGCATGTGAGAAAATAGTTTTTAATAAGTTTTTTAGGCATAATGGATATTTTTTTGAGCAAATAGATTGTGTGTGCCCATAAGTTATTTGAGAGAGACGTTAGTAAAGGAAGCCCATGGTGGAGGGTTGATGGGGCATTTTGGGGTAACTAAAACTTTAGACATTTTAGTTGAATACTTCTTTTGGCCGAACATGAAGAAATATATTGAAAAGTTATGTCAAAATTGTATTACATGTAAACATGCTAAGTCTAGAGTGTTACATCAAGGGTTATATATGTTTTTACCTATTCCTAGAGAACCTTGCGTTGATATTTCAATGGACTTTATTTTAGGGAGAATTCTAGAATAAAATCCCCTAAAAGTGTTGTATTAATAAAACTCTTAAAATGCTACTTTATTATGGATAAATGTTATTTTATTGCGAACAAATATTACTCTGTTATAGATTAATAATACTTGTCTATAATAGATTAACATTATAAAAAGTAACATTGTCCATAATAGAGTAACATTTATTAGGGTTTTATTGAATGCAACATTTTTGAAGGGTTTTATTCTAGCCTACTCCTTATTTTAGATTTACCTAGGTCTAAGAGAGGTAAAGATTTTGTGTTTGTAGTTGTTGATAGGTTTTATAATATGACACATTTCATACTTTGTAGCAAAATCGATGATGCAACTCATATTGCATATTTATTCTTTAAGACATTGTTAGATTGCATGGAATTCCTAAAATCATTGTTTAGGATAGGAATGCTAAGTTTCAGAGTCACTTTCAGAAAATTTTGGGCAATAAATTAGGAATAAATTTCTTGTTTTCCAATTATTGTTTAATATTTGCTATTTTCGGATTATAATGGCAGTTTTGTAATATTTGCTATTTTCATATTTTATTTATTTAGGGTTAGTTTTTAACTTTAGGATTATTTTCCTAATATTTAATGTTTTAAATGGATTCTTGATCTAACCATAATTCTTCTATAAAGAGGGATCGATTCAATTGTGATAAATTTTAGATTTTAAATTTTAATCAATTGAAATAATTTATTTTTTTATTGCTCCTAGAAGTGTGTGAGGAATCAATTTTTTCTTCTTGTTGCATTAGGAGTTGAATTCTCATATCAAAGTAGAAATACTTTGTGACGATTATTATTCTCTTCCATAGTCTTCTAATCTATGTTTTTATATACAAATTATCTAGGAATTTGGTAGGCGGATTCTTGTTTCCAACTATTGTTCAATATTTTTTATGTATTTTGGAATTTCGGATTCTTTAATCTTAGAGTTCTGCATCAGTATTTTTAACAGATTTTTTTTTTTGGAGCTTGAAAGGAAAAAAAAGTTGGAAATTTTTAATTCAATTAACATTTCATGGAAATATATTTTTCCTTAGTAAAATATTTTTAGATAGAATTTAAATCTATTTCTGTACTTTTTATTGATTACAAAGTGTTTTCAAAAATACTATTCTATTAATAATAGATTATCCACACAAAAATTAAAGAATAAGTTCATTAATTTTAAATTTTATTTCATTAATAAATATTATGCTGGCAATTAATTGAGCTGTATCAATTTTGGCAGATTTGTTTTCTTGTTTTAAATTAATGAATTATCAATATTTTTAGTCGTGAATTTTTTTATTGAAAATAATAGTGAAAAATTAGTTTAACAAACTGGTATTTAAATTTCTTAGGGCAAAATTGTCATTTACTTTAGTGAGGGTAAAATTGATATTTTATTGGTTAAAAAAATCAAACCATTAATGGTAATAGAGTTAAATTCACTATTTATATTAAATTTTTAATGAATATATTTATTGTACTTGCATAATTAATAATTTTATTTAATTTTATATTTTTATATTTTAGAATTTAGAACGATTTTATTTATTTATTTTTATCAAACTTCAACAATTCCTTTTATTACTCTTTATTTTTTATTTTTTAATAAATAAATAATTAATTCATTTTTTATTTAATTAAATTATCAAATATACTCTTTGATTTAAAATTTATATTTTTTAAAATAAAAAATAGTATTCGCAATGCCATTTGAATCAGAGTATAATTATAATACACTAAAAAGGATCCAAATGTAATTTGTCCATTTAATTATTAAATACGACCCCAAAGTTAATCTAAAACAAATTACAAAATATTCACACACAAACTAAAAACAAAAATAAAAATAAATTTAAAAGATCTCCAATAAACTTTTTAAATTAAAAATAAAAATAAAATTAACTTTCTAAATATAAAATTATACCTACAATCTATATAAAATTTTATTTATTACTTTATAATTTTCTGTACACATTTATAATTAAATATATTAATTATAATTTTATATTTTACTTTTTAAAATATTACTTTGGTATAAATAAAGTAAAAAAAAAATATGAATCATAATTACTCATTAAAAAAATGCAAAAGAGTAGTTCTAGAGATTGCTGTTAGTGTTGACAAAATAATCTCTGTTTTAAAAATTTTTCTAAATGCTTTTTATTTTAAAAATTATATTTTTAAAATAAAAAACACTATTAAAGATACTCATACATCTTTACATTGAAGTGTCTCAATTTGATTATTACACCCCATAAACTACCCAAAATATTTATTTTCTTTTTCATGACAATATACAAAAAGTACATATTATTATAAAGCCTACCTACATGGATGTCATATGACCAACTTCATCAAAACTTGAATGAAAAACCTAACAGATAAGCTATTTGAGAACAATAAATAAATATGAGACTGAAACTGAAAACAATTAGAGTTAACCACCTAGCTATGACTTGCATCAATTGAGAAACATAAGCGCACATACTTTTTGCTGCTCACGTTTTAAAGACATCAGAAGGCATTGTTAAANGGGGGGAGAGGAGAGAGTGTGCAACTCACAGAAGAAGACAAATTCATAGCCACCTCAGTAATAGGCCCAAAAGAGGAAGGAGCTGAACAAAGGCAAAAAAGGATTTCATATAACTACAGCCGCGAGGGCTGATTCACCTCGAACACAAACCATGTAAGTAGGATCAGAGGGGACAATACACAGGATGATAGCAAACACTGCAGCTCCAAGTTAATAACACAACCACTAGCATGCAATGAAAAGTAAATAAAACACAGGTACTCTCATTTGAGGAGGGTCTTCACTATTGATTTGCCATTGAGCTTTTTGAGGTCTGTATATGATTGCCCGCACCCAACAAACATGACTGGAGCTCCAGATATGTAAACCATCGATAGTGCAGCTCCAACCTACAAACGCCAATTTGGTGTTTCCGACCACAAATTGTAATTGATGCCTAATGCATAAGGGGAGTGGAAATAGCTCCAAACAAATTGAAATAACTCTTTAGTGATAAATGAAATTGGCTACCTTGTCACCAATAGTATCGAATTTAGTGAGCAATATCCCGTCTATCAATCTGGGGTTGGGCGAAGTTGAAAGATCAGCTAATTTCTACAAAAATTGGGAAAGTAGTTTCTTTAACTTAGCATTTTAAAGTAAAATTGATACACAAAACTATGGTTGGAGAACAATAGAGAAAGCCATTAAATATGGAAACAACCTGATTGAACTTTGAAAGCTGATCAACAGCATCATTCCCAACCAGTGCCTCTCCAACAAACAAAACAAGATCAGGATTGTTGAGGTAGATAAGCTTTGAGAGTGCCCTCATTAATGGTTCATTGTCCTGAAATGCAATTAAGAAATTCATCAGAAGGATGCAGAAGTTGAATATTTTCTGGTGAACTGTTTTTGAGAATTTTATAGCAAGTAGTTCAGCAGACCCATTTGGTGATCGGCCTTTTTGCTATATCCCACCTGTCCCTACACTTGCAGAGTTCTATTGGTGTTCAAGCATGAAAGTACAAATTTCGCTATTTCAGCAAAAGATCTGAACAGCCTTTGCAAAAACAAAAAGCAACAAAACCTTTCTGAGGCGCTAAAATGGAACACAACCATTTTCATCTTATAATAAGGAGTAACATACCTGCATTCTACCAGCTGTATCAACAAGAACCAAATCAGAACCATTGCGTGTGGCCTCTTGGATGGCTTCCTTTGCTACAATTGCAGGATCTTTCTCATAGCCCTTCTCAAATATCGGAATCTGGCAGTAGAAATTGATTGCAAGTTATTCTTTAAGTCTTCTTCATAGGATGTTTGCAAGTTAATAATCATTGTCCAGACCTAAAATCGAAATCTTAAATGTGAAGCAGTGGCATCTCCAAATGAAGAGGCCAACAAACCTAATAGTGTTATACCTGAAGTCTACGTGCATGAGTTCGCAGCTGTTCAACAGCTCCTGATCGGAATGTATCACAGGCTGCCATCATAACCTTGACATCATGCTGCAGTAACCAATAAGCAACCTGCAAAGTGACATTTGCAAATAACTATCTGGCTAGATGGCATGCTTTTAATTATGCATCTCCTAGTGTACAGAAAAGTTAAAAGCCTAACCTTAGCTAAGTTGGTAGATTTCCCAACTCCGTTAACACCAACAAAGACAACAATATATGGTTTCCTTTGTTCCTTGGCAGCATGCACATCCCTCAGTATATCGATAGATCGTCTAGGAGTTAAAATGCGAATAAGAGCTTCTTCCATTGCTGCCTGCAGTAATTTTACATACCTGTTAGACTTGATAATAACAAAACATAATTATTCAAAATAAAAGAGAGAGATCAATAATTGGAGCATTAAAAAAAAAATTCAAATTTACATACCTGCACTGTAGACGATATCCTTGTAAATGAGGCTAACTTTTTACCTTCAAGACTTGCTGCAACAGACTCACAAAGCTTCTCGGCTATTTCCTCAGCCTATTAAATTCAATGGCAAAAGGCTCATATTAGCTACCCCAAAAAACTGATATTGTTGACAAAATCTATGTCATACAAAATAGCAAATAGAACATACCACATTCTTTGTCATGAGCCTGTCCTTGAGTGCTTTTAAAGCAGGTTCCAGATCGGACTTCTCCAAATTTGCCTTACCTGCGATACTGAAACAGAAAAAAAAATTATATATATATATATATATATATTAAAAAAATAAAAAGTGCATTAAGATGATACTGAAATTCATTTTCAAGCACTTATCCAAAAACAAAAATAATATGGTCAGCTATTTAAGGAGCTCTTGCAAAAACATAGTATTACATATGGGTTCAACAAATAAATCTCGAACTTTAGAGTATATAAAAGTTGAGATATAAGATTTATACACGAAATAAAATGAAACGTCCAGAAGAAGAAAAATAAACCTTAATATCATGCTGTAGGTAGACAATCCAAACCAGTACAGACCATATGACATTCAAAATTGAGGACTAAGCCACATGCCTAAGAAAATATATATCATCAAGTAATGAAACCCTACAAAATACCATATTTTTACATCTCAATGTAATTATGCAACACAAAAGGGACAACACTAAGTTATTATCTTTGACTAAGTAAACTAATCAATTTACCTTTTGAAAATAGACGAAAACCATCCCTTCTTCTTATTGTCAAGCTTGCTGTCCTTCTCCACTTCCTCCTCATCTTCAGACTCACTTTCACTACTAAAATTCTCTTCCCTGTCCATCATACTTTCACCTTGATCCGCTGCTACAACCTCTATATTGTTGTCCCTATTCTCACCCACGGAATCTGTAAAATCCAATTTTGTCTCTGGAGGTGAATCATCCCAAACTCTATTCTTCTTTATCTTTTTTTTTTGGCTCTGGTATGGAGCCCTTGCTAACAATAATATCTGTTTTCTTCACACCTTTACTTCTAAGCTTCAGAAGCTTATTTACATCAAAAGCCCCAACATTGGAACTCGTATTCTCTTTACCATTAAAGCTACCATTCACTTTTGGTTCTTCCGTATCAACATAATTACCGTTATGGAGACCATTCTCCAATCTACGGCCTTTCTTATTATCTCCATCACCACCGTCATTTGCCAGACCACCACCACTACTCTTTTTACTATTTTCACCATCAACTCCTGTCTTTTGCACCTGCCCTTGCTTCTTACTGTTAGTTATAGGCTTACCCACCTGCTTTGATTTCTTCAATTCCTCAGCACGAGCTTCAGCCTCCTTTCTAAGTTGCCTAAAAGTTTCATCAAAATCAACATACACTGTCCTTTTAGGATCATAAATCTCTAAAAATTCACGCTTCACCATTGAAAGAAGTTCATCAACATATAAAAGGTGGAGGATTCGCTGATACACAGCAACAAATACAAGGCCTAGCTCATTATGGAAGGTCCATTTGAGGGTGTATGCAGCACCTGGTGCATCATAATTGTAAAATGCTGCACCAGATCGTTCCTCTAAAAGACAGGAGCGGATCAAGGTGTCAATTGGTGACCCTTTAAGAGCGTTTCCGAGTTCCTTACATGTCCAAAGAATTAATCCTCCTCTTGTAAATATCAGTAACTGTTCTAGCATCTTCTTACTATTAATAAATACCCTGCAATCATATACACCTAAACAATATAAGAAAGCAAAGGAAATATGCTTCTAAGCCGCTTGAAATATGTCAACTATAACACTTAATACTCTACCAGTTTCAAATTCATCACTTGGCTCACAGTTATCTTCCATCTAAAACAGTTACTAATGAGCATGATTAACTAATAAAAAGACATGTACCCCTTACTGTAATCAAAATACATAGTATTCAATAAAAATAAATAAATAAATAATTTAACACAAGGAAAAAAAATATCCAACTTAACTGCACAAAATAAAATCTGTCAAAACTAACATATCCTAGGGTCTGACTCTCTTAATTTCATAAAAATAAAAATAAAAAGAGTTAAAAAATCTTCGAGAATATCTACAATTTGACTCTACAAACAATTTATAAATAACAAAGATGAAACATGAAATTTTGAAAGCTCAAGTTTAAGATCAGAATCCTGACCATACAAACAAATGTAACTCTAGAAGACATGACAACATTCCCACATAAATACCATCATCACATCACCTTCAAAAGAAAATAAGAAACAGTATACGTAAGGTTCATTTGTTTGTTAGAACCTCTGATTTTATCTAACTTAATTTCCTGTTCTCAGTCTTCAACGAATTTTGGTAGTGGGTTGTGCTTTAAAAGGGTATATAGGTGTTTATCCATGGTTCCAGCTTCCAAGTACAACAGTGAGAGAGAAGCTCTATTAAAAACACATTCGCTTGGAAAAATAAATTTCCATCAAAACCCCCATAAATCAAACCCATATGAATTTTTTTAAAAATTTATATCAAAACCATTAAAGATTGAAAACAAATATATATAAAAAAAATTTGAAAGCAAAATGGTATGCAAATCGAAGACCGTAGAATTATTGGGAAAAAAATAATAATAAACAAAACAAAACAAAAATCGCCAATCAAAGCGAAAGATGAAATTATAAAATTAACACCCAAAAAGATCACAAGTTTTCATCAGATTCTCCATTGTTTCTACACAGCCAAACAGAACTGTTCTACCATCTTCGTCTCTGATCCTATATAAAACGCAACCACCCCAAAACCAGAAAAATAATAGAATTCTTAAACCCCTAGAAAGCAAAGATCACTGATACGGGACCAAGTTTTCCTGAATCTACGAATCGAAAATGAAATAAATTAAATAGAATAAGATCATTTTTCAAACAAAACGAGAAGATAATGAAATACCTGTCTTCTGTCTTTGAATTATGAGAAATCCTACAAGGAAAATGAAAATGAAATTCTAAACCCTAAAGGAAAATAAAAATGAAAAAGAAGGGGGTAATGGAGAGAAAATAAATGATTGACGAGGATAGGGAGATGAAAATATTCACCAACTATATATATATATATATATATACAGTTTTTCTATAAACTCAATTTTCAATTCGAAAGTCAAAATTTCAGATTTTGAAATGGAGACACATGCTTCAGCGCACCTCCCCCCTCCTTTTCCCCCTCCCTTTTTTCTTTCCAGCTTCTCCTGGCGCTAAATTATTCTAAAAGAGAAAAGTTTTTTTGAATATATGGTCAGAGAGAGTTGGGCAAAATTGTTAATATTTTCCATAAGAAAAATTCATTTTTAGTCTTAGTCGCTTAAACTATTTCTACTTTTCATATTCACAAGTGGGAAAAGACTTCCATTTTGCAACAAGGTCCGGAAGGGAAACTTTCCAATTTATGTTGACTGGCGCGAACGCTAATCGCGGTTGAGGAAGAATAGGGGGAGGTGGGGTCTGCTTGCTTCATCACGTGTCTAGCACGTGGGTGCATTTCAAAATCTAGCAAATGTGAATTTTAATTTTTTTAATTTATGTTGACCGGTGGAAATGCTATAAACTTTAACTTCAAAATTTATAGCAAATCTGGATATATAAATAAATATATATATATATATATAGTTAGGCTATAAACCCCGTTTTCGACAAATCTTTTGATTCACAGAGTTAACAATTTTAATTTTGAATCATCACGTATAGATCACGTGTGACTTTCCAATTTATGCTGACTGGCGGAAACGCTATAAACCTCGACTTCAGAATTTATAACAAATCTGGATATATAAATAAATAAATATATATATACAGTTAGGCTACAAACCCCGTCCTCGACAAATCTTTTGATTCACAGAGTTAACAATTTTAATTTTGAATCCTCACGTGTAGATCACGTGAGCTGACCACAGACCCCAACATCTGCGCAGCACTCTCTATCCCCGTGTTTTATCCCATCTGCGATACCTCTCTCCTCGATACCCACCATTCCTTCCCCCATCTGCAAATCAAAGCCGCCGATTGCCGAATCAAAGCCTTTGAATCTCCCAAGGAGGCAGCGCCGAGCCTCGCCCCCAATTGCCTAGATCCTCTGTATATATACATATACTCTATAAACATTTTCCTCTGTATATTTTTCAATGTAAATTTTCTATTAAAATAAAATTTCCTTACAAATTAAAATTGGAAACCCAAAAAAAAAGCATCAAAGAAGAAACCAAATACATAGGTCAAAGAACTTGCCTATCAGAAAATTACGAAAATTCTAACAAAAATAACAAATTAATTAAGTAGAGAATAGTCAATGTAAATTTTATACACATCTACATTGAATTTCCTGCAAAATTCATATTGCATTTTTTTTTTTTTGATAAACGTAGTTACATTGAGCACAAAAAAGGCAAAGCCAAACCGGGGAGGTGCGCTAGTCAAGTTGGTTTTCAGTTGGGCAGCGCGGGATTGGGGAGGTGCGCAGTTGGGGAGCCTCGGAGATTCACTGATTGAGGCTGGGCCGCATGGGATCGGGGAGGCTGTGCTATGCGCCGTTGGGGAGGGAGATTCGCCGATCATCGAGGGCGAGGCTCGGCGAGGGATTCGTCGATCATCGGGGGCGAGGCTGTGCTGGGGAGGGAGGAGATTCGGCTGGGGAAGGGGAAATCTCCGGGGTCTAGTGCACGCAGATGGGGTAGCAAGTCAGGGTCTGGTCTGGTGTGGAAGCAATGGGTTTATGTGGTCACGTGATGCCCATGTGCCAATTTTAAAATTGAAATTATGTAAATTCTGTGAAACACTCCAACTGTCAGGGACATTATAAACCCCGACTGTTGAGGTCTATAGAACTTCTGTTATATATATATGGGAGAAAACTGGTAAAATGGCTTTCGAAACATGAAAGTTGGTGCTGTGCTGGGGAGGGAGGAGATTCGGCTGGGGAAGGGGAAATCTCCGGGGTCTAGTGCACGCAGATGGGGTAGCAAGTCGGGGTTTGGTCTGGTGTGGAAGCAATGGGTTTATGTGGTCACGTGATGTCCATGTGCCAATTTTAAAATTTAAATTATGTAAATTTCGTGAAACATCCCAACTGTCAGAGACACTATAAACCCCGACTGTTGAGGTCTATAGAACTTTTGTTATATATATATATGGGCGAAAACTGGTAAAATGGCTTTCGAAACATGAAAGTTGGTGCTTGTTTGGGTTGGACTCCTTTCATTGGGAATATTGTTTGGGTTTGACTTGGACTCCACTTTGGACGGTAAGAAATTTTTATGCGCACATCACTGTATTTCAATGAATCCTGACAATATTTTGCTGGCACTTGAAAGTCTTCTCTTCTATGTGAATTTTAGTTTTACTAATAATATTTCAGATAATATCGTTAATCTCTTTTTAAATTTGTTATGATTGTATTCGATCAACGTTTCAATTGATATGTCAATAAATTAATAAAAATTATATGTATTCAATTTAAATTTTTAAAAATTTATAAAAGTAATAAAATATTTAATATAAATTTTAAAAATGTCAAAAAAAATATTAGCCAATATTTAATTGAAATTTTTAAAAATTTTAATAAAGTATATAAAAATCCTAACATATTTAATTAAAAAAAATTTAAATAGATAAATGTCAAGACCTATTCAATATGTAAATGACTTTTACATGCTTTTAAAAATATAATATACTAGTTTAAATTTTGAATCTTTCCTTCTTTATTTTCTATCTCTCCACTGTAAATATATATGGATAAAATAATCGACAAACATAAAATAAATAATCTGGGAGAGTCCTGTAGTACAATCCATGTAGGTTGGAGACATGCTAGAGTTTCTTTATATAAATTTTTTTTATGTTTCTTTCTAAAAGCTGGTAACATATATCAAATATGATTCTCCAATACGTTTTCAATGTTTTTTCTTTTTGTATTACCAAAAAATGTTCTTTCTTTTTGGATTTCATAGGAGCTTGTGTCAGCTAAAGCCTTCTATGTTTTTTTATTTGGAAGGTCTACAGATTCTGAAGACAAATGTACAATTGAAAATTCAGCATAACAGTTTGGCTTGCATAGAAGATTCAAGCACTCCCTCTATTATCCTTGCATCCACGATCACTGGAGGATGAAGACGACCTGAAGAACAGGGGTATGGAATCGACGCGGAAAAGCATAGCAGCGACCCAGGGCCTTAACGTCTCCAATCTTCAAATGATCCAAATCCGAAATTAGGCTCTGGGAGCACCCTGGAGATCAGATCTAAACTCATAGACATCATTGCAGAGCAATATGGAATAAAATAAAGAGTGAAGAAAATGGGTTCTAGAGGCACCAAGCTTCAATCAGTTTTCCTACTTCTCTGTTTCTCTAAATTTAATAAATCCAATATCATCATCAACGTTTTTCTTATATATCTTTTCTCAATGAAAGTTTTGATTTTGGCACATGTGGAAACGGAAATTTAAAGGCTATTTGGGTGGGACTCAAAACCAAACTTGCAAGTTTCCATTGTAACCTCGCTATCGCCGATTGTGATGAAGGAGCGAGAAATTGCAGGTGCGATCTTCCTCGACGCCATGGTGTTTTTGTACGTGTGGATTTGAGGTCTTTCTCTTGTCGCTAAGCTAAGAACTCGATCTCAGAGCAATGGAAATCCCAAATTGGGTTTTTGTCATTCTAATGTCATGAACCAGTGCAACTTGAATCACTTGGGCAACTCTTTCTGTCCTTTCATCAATCCTAATCTGGAGTTGCTGTGTCCCACATGTTTCTCTGTTTTTTGAGTGTGGTATGTGTTTGTGCTCAATAGTTCATATTAATTAGTTGATTTTAAGTTATAGCTTTTGGTTTTAGTCTAGCCAAATATTTGTCAGCCATCATGGTTTAGTTGCAATGCTTTAAAACTTTTAATCTTTCCCACTAACCACATAATTCATGTTTGGTTTTTTTCATATTTTGTCTTGTTTCTATTTCCCCATTGAAGATGTCTTGGTATGAAACGGAATGATTTCTATGAGTGCACTTTTCTAAATAAATATGCAATCAAGTCTATAGTGTTTGTGAATTTCTTCGTAAAATTAAATTTCTTCCATTGGCATTAAGGAGAAGAATGCCACTTCAGATTGTTCATGATTATCTGAGGGTGCTGAAGTAGTAAAACTCAGTTCTAGAACAGTGTATGGATTTATTTATTTTACTTCTACAGTTGGAGACTAAGGAGTATTGGACAGTTCAAACATTTTAGATAAATTTTGTGTCTCAGTAAAGTTATATTATGCACTACTGGTTTTTCTATTCGTGTCCTTCCCTTTGGAAAGTGTGGGATTTCTAATGTTTTGAGAAACCTTTGAGTCCAGATGACTAATTTCACATGCCTATTTTTTTCACAGCAACTTGAAAAAGAATTATTGTGAAGAATTTTTTATCTTCCTCTGGTGTACTTCTTTCTTATGCGTAAGCATAAGAACTGTAGTTATATCACTATAGAATACTCGACTCATCATAAAGTTAAGATACAGATGAATGTGACTATGCTCGTGAAACACTGGGCATAATTAGGTCTTTAGCTACGGATCTTGATTACAAAATTGATCTAGCCGTGCAACTTGGAAGGCTTGAGATTGCAAAGGAAATTGCAATCCAAGTGGAAGCCCTATCTCACGGTTACCATCTTCCAGCATGCATGTATCCACCGAATCCATAAAAGCTAAGTATAACTTTTTACTATTTAAATATTCATAAGTGCATGCATGTTTATATGTTATCATTATTAGCTAAGATCTTTTTATATTTTTAGCTCTTTCTAATTTCCCACTTGGATGTGTCATATAACATATATATATATATATATATATATATATTGTGATTGCAATCTTTTATCACATCCTCTTTATGTTCAATCTTTTTTGAAAAAGAATAAAGTTATAGCACCCGTGCGATACCTACCAAAGACAATCTGACGCTCAAGTCATCATTAGTATTTTGTAATTCAAAGATAAATTTTTGTCCATCTACTTTTCAGTTCTCACCTCTTACGTATACCCTTGATATTTTTATGTGCCTTCATGAGTTTATAACTGTCCAATGAATGATTTTGATGATGATTAATTCTCATGATTGCCTGAATTAACTGAGCTCGAAATAGTTATGGTTGGCTTTTCAACTCATTTCAACGTGTGTTAGAACGCTTCAGAATTGACGTTTGAGCTTCCTAAGCATATATTCGACATGCCTCTGAAGCCTAGTCATGTGTTCATGATGCCTCAGAACCCTTCTTCATCTTTTTATGGCTCAGGCTTTCAATGGTGCGCTTGAAACTTTAAAGTAAGTACGAATGTCCGACACTTTAATCCCTCCATCAGAAGGTTTAGTCTCCCTCGGAAAGTTTTAGTACCTACACTCCACTATCACCGACAACTGAAGCTCACTCTCAAAAAACATCCGAGACTACCTTTCAGATGTAAAATAGTATCCACAGTTGAAGTTCAGACTTGGAAAAGGTCCGAGACTACCCTTTGGATATAAAATAGTAATCACAGTTCGCCTCCCACTCCATGCAGTGACACGTCAGTTCACGAAGTTACTTACACTTCAAAAAATTTGGCCTACAGCAACGAAAATTGAAGCTACAAAATAATTTTTGTGACAGAAGATACCCCTTCAGTTTCAAAATTTTTTTTTTCGTGACTATTTAAAAAATATATTATTTTTAGTTCCGAATTTCGAAATTGTAACATTTTTACGTAATTAATGGGTAAATTTTTCGGAGGGATTTTTTCCCTCTAAAAGTTTAAAACCTACTGTTACAAAGTTTTCATCTTTATGACTAAATACTCTAAGTTTTACTGGTCAGCTGATGAAATATATATAGTCACAAATATTAATTTCATAATAGAAAAGAAAATGTATTTTTTTAAATTGAAATAATAAATAATATAAACAAATTGGATGAAACGACACCGTTTTGGACAATGTTTTGGGTGCCCTTCCATCTTATTGTGTGATTCTTCAATAGGTTTGAATTGGAGTCGTTCCATCTACTATCTTCTCCGGTGAGCCTCTCCTCTAATATGGAGGTGAAACATCGCCGAAATCATCAAGTTCTGAGTTGGACTTCGCTCACCGCTGCGTCGCTCAAACCCATCCGAGTTGGACTTTTGTTCTTTGAACGTTGAAGACACAGGTGGGTAGTTTATTTATGGTTGCCTGACTGTTCCGATTTTGTTTTTCATGGAAGAATAACTTTGGTTTTGCCGTAATGCATAATACATGCAACTGAATGTGGTGTCAATTTTATGTCAATTTTCACTTGAGTTTTCCATGTATTTGGCATTGGGTCTCTGTTTTGTTTCCATTTTGAGTTTTTCATGAATTTTCACAGAAGAATAGTTGCGTGTTCATCAATTTATCAATCTTGCGTCTCTACTAATGGAGGTAAGTTGCAGTTGCTTTTGAATCAGCACTTGAAGAGGCATGATTTAGTATGCAATGAAATCTAAGCTTCTCTCAAGGAGTCATTGGACCCTGCAAAACTAGTTTTGGATGCAATTCAAGGGTTTTATCCTTTAGATTCATATTCGAGTGGTAAAAATATGGAGGATGTCGATTTGAGGACCATTAGGAGGAGTTATATTCTTTTGTTGGAGCAGTTAATGGCAACCTCATCACAGATTAGAGATGGAGTGAAAGAAGAAGAAAAGAAGTTGGCAGTTGATAATTGGAAGGCTAAGCTGAAAGTGGGAACGGATGATCCATTAGAGGTGTTGGGTTTTTTGCAGCTTTTGGTTGTCTTTGAATTATCCTCTAATTTTGATGCGGATGAACTTCGAGGCCTTTTTCAAATTGTTGCTCGCCATAGACAAACACCTACATTATGTCATGTCCTTGGTATAGCTGATAAAGCCCCATGTAAGCCTTTTAATTGTTTTTTTTTTTAATTTCTAATTTATGAATACTATTCTTTTTTGTGTGGAAAACTGTCTATTGCATTCTCAAATTTACAATATGGCAATAACAAATCCTCAAGGCTTTGATCCACAGTGACAATGACAACTTTTTTTTCCCCCTAATTTGAAACGAAAGTATATATCCATTAAAATTGCAGGTTGCTATTATGCCTTGGTTAAGCAATATGCCCTGGTTAAGCAAAAGTAAATTTTAGATATTTTTTTTAACAGTGACACAGTGACATAATTTAAAGAAAGTTGAACCATTTATGTACTTTACTAAAATGAATGACTTGTGTTGGATGTGCTCTTGCAATTCATGATGGCCAATGGTTCTTTGGTACACGTCCTTATCCACACAGAAGTTACTAACTTAAACTTCAAGGCTGTAGATGGTAGCTTTGTCTATAACAAGAAAAAGGTATGTATGTATGATTACATTGTTTATTTTTGGGAAGCTGCATTTTAAATTTATTTTCTCTTGCATTTCAAAACATAACTTTTGCATCTCTTGCTGAAAGCACACAAACATCATTATCTTTTAGGTTTATAAAGTTCCAGCAACTAATGTTGAAGCACTAAAATCAACCTTGATGGAACTCTTTGAGAAGCGGCATACTAGAAAGTTCTTTATATATGTCCAAGACTATGAAGAGGATGATCTGAAATCTCACGAAGGGATGGATTTGAATAAAGTTACAGCAAGAGAGCTTATCATGTATACTACAAATACCTACTTTTTCTTTTGCAATCCTTGCTTCATAATGGTTACTAAAGCAAACACATTGGTGATGCATGTAATTTTGAGTCAGAAAAAGAAGTATGCTACTCTAATATGAATATTACATTTCATTCCTAATCATGTTAGACAACATTAATTTGAAATTCTTATATTAGTTAATGGATATTCATCCTGTTGGTAGGAAATATGGTATAGAAGATGATTCAATTGATTTTGTTGGTCATGCCTTGGCACTTCATATTGATGATACTTACTTAGATAAGCCAGCCATGGAATTTGTGAAGAAAATGAATGTGCCAATGATTTTTTTTAATGATATATATTTTTTAATCTTGATTTTCTTCTAGTAGGTTGTTTCTAATATATTGTCTCAATCATAGTTATTCTCATAGGATATGTCTATTCTTATCCAATTCATATGAGCAAAAACACTTCAAATTTTAAAGGTGGCTGGTATTCTCACTTTTTGGACTTTTATTATTCGGTGCCTTTCATGACTTTAGCTCATAACTGTTCATGTCGGTGTAGTCCTTTTCATTTTGGTTCACTGATACTGTTTCTTACTAGACATATCATGGTTAGCTAATAATGAGTGTCTATTTACCTTGTTGTGTCAATATAACCTCATAATGTTTAAAAAACAAAACAAAATGTCTTTATCTTAGGTTGAAGCTATTATCCATGATAGGTCTTTGGCACGCTTTCAAGGAGGATCTCCATATATCTATCCACTCTATGGGTTGGGAAAGTTTCCCCAGGTTTGCTAATCTGTAACATTGTGCATGTATAGGAATGTAAAATTAGTTTCCTTATAAGCTTGGCACTTTTGGCAGGCATTTGCACGGTTAAGTGCAGTTTCTGGTGGCACTTACATGCTTAACAAGCCAGAATGTAAGGTAAACAAAGTTATTATAAGTTCTTGTATTTAGAAAGTTTTTATTATTGTTTTATTGGCAAGTGAGCCTATACAATTAGCATGGTTCCTTGCCTTTAAAATTTCTTCTGGACATTTTTAAAAATCTCAAATTGAGCTAGTTAAGCATGCTTCACGTTTCCAAGACACTTTATTTTTAAGTAATTGTTTTGTTCTATAACTCAAAATGGGGATCATCATATTAAAATTCTCATGATATTACAACCTTAGAGACCAGCTTCTTAGCATGGGACTTTAATTTGATTGGATCTCTAAAATCTCCTCTAAATGATTTTCACTTTCCCCCTCTTTAGGGTAATCAACCAACCAGAAATATATAGCATTTATTTGGCATTTTGATGCGTTAATAATGCTAGTTCCTTCATTTGATTGTTCTAACAATGCATATTCTCAATTATAGGTAGTTTTTGATGGTGATGGGAAGGCAATTAGAGTGACCTCATAGGAGAAACTGCTAAATGCAAGAAAGTTGTTTGTGATCCATCATACCTACCTGATAAGGTATATTTTAACAAACATGATGCGGAACCCCAAGCTTAAAGAAACTGTAATCCCAACACACAAGATGATATGGAACAAACCCTAGGTAAAAACCCGCCCTATAGCACCTCTAGATAACAATTGTATCTAGCAACACTAATTAGAAGGCAAAGAATGAAATTGAAATTCGCCACAAAGTAAATACCTTTGATAAGAAGATCAATTCCCAAATGCAACAAGTAGAAGAAGAACTATCCTCACTTGGAACACACAAGTCTTGTTGAAAACAAGAATAGATTCTATTTAATCAATAATCAAAGTTGTTTTTAACAAGCTAGTAACCTCCCCTTTATATAGATATTAGGGTTAGGTTAGGAATCAATCTAGACCATAAAATAATTAGGAAAGTAATCCTAAGGCTAAAAACTAACCCTAAATAAATATAATCCGAAAATAGAAATAATTACAAAACTGCCATTATAATCTGGAAATAGCAATAATTACGAAACTGCCATTATAATCCGAAAATAGCTAAATTACGAAAGTGCCATTGTAATCCGAAAATAGCTAAAATTACTTCGTTTCGCCTTTGCAACTCCCGAACAGCATTACCACCTTCATTCTTTGCTTGGACATCATGCTTAAATCATCATCTTTTGCTCCAATGGTAGAATATGGCTCTATGATGCCCGCATCATCATCTTTTGCTCCAATGGTAGAATATGGCATTATGATGCCCGTATCAAAACATACAACATAAACTTATTAAAGAATGTCTCCAGAGTTATGATGCAACTACGCACTTTGAGTCGACTATCGAAGATGTGCTTGCCTTGTACACCAATATTACTAGAAAGGTAAATCTCTTATTACTCAACGTTCATCCATTTGGGAAAGAACACCAACTTATATTTTACTATTATTTTCTTCCTTTTTCTTTTTGTTTCTCGCGAAGATGACACAGATTAGTGCTGGAACAAAAAATTGTACTGATCTTGATGGTTTTACTTTAACCTTGTTTATATTTCTTTTCACTTTTTGCTTTCCAAAAATATTCGGGTACTTGATCTTTTTGTGGATCTTAGTGTTGTGAGTGCTACTGAAGAGGCAAAGCCTCGAATATTTGAATCATGGAGAGGCTGAAGAGGCACGAAAGAGGGAGGAGGCAACAGTTCAAAAAGCTACCAACTTTGAGGTGCAAAACGAGGAACTGAAAGAAAGGCTGAAAGTGTATGAGGATCATCATAACAATTATATGACTTACATAAAAGAAATGTAGCTGCAAATGGACTCCTTTGAGCATAATCTACCAACTGAGACAACTCCTAATGATGAAGGTACTTGTGAATTAACAAGTAGATCTCAATATATATTGTTAATGAGCCTTACGTAACTTACGTGTCTGAAATTGTGTTGGTTGTTTGTTGTTGACTGATGTGCAGGTTCCTTTAGCTTGGACTCAGAATGAATATGGTATGCAAGATGATTCTTACTTTTCAGATGGCAGTAAATATTAATTGGAATGTCAAATGTTAATATATATTTTTTGCACATGCTGTGATTAGGTAGTGAGAAACTGAATTAGCAATGCTGAAATTTTAGTTTTTTGATATTTTGTAGATAGTAATATTTTGGCATGGTTAATTATAAGTAAAGCAGAATATTTTCATAAGTTACATTTTGTTTATTATTTGTTTGTTGGTTGTGGATGCGATATGAAACCTATATATGTTTTATTTCAGCATTTTACTCACAAAAATGAACATGTGAGTAACTAATTAATATGGGACTAGTAAGGTTTTTGATGCGGAACCCCAAATTTAAAGAATCTGAAACCCCAAAACACACAAGAAATAATGAACAATAATTTGGAAAGACCTGCCTAGGTGTGACCCCAAGCGCCTGGTACTGAGATTATGGGTTTTTTTTTTTGAATTAAAAAAAAAAAACCCAAAACAACAAGATAAAATAAGACACACGGATCAAACAAAACCCCTTTTTTTTTCTTAAGGGAATCAAAGTATTATGAACGAAGAACACAAAAAAATTGAAAACAAAGATAGATAGGTATTTATCTCAACCAATAATGATCTGATACCAATTGATGCGGAACCCAAGATTAAATAATCCGAAACCCCAAAACACACAACAAATATTGAACAATAATTGGAAACAATACAAAATCCTTAGATAACTTGTATATAAAAACGTGGATTAGAAGGCTAGGGAAAGAGAAGAACAATCATCACAAAGTATTTCTACTTTGATAAGATAATTCAACTCCTAATGCAACAAGAAGAAGAAATTGATTCCTCACCTTGCAAGAACACTCCTGGGAGCAATAAGAAAATTAATTCTTTCAATTGATTAAAATCTGAAATCTATATCTCTTACAAAGGAATTGATCCCCCTTTATATAAGGATTAGAGTTAGATCAAGAATCAATCTAAACCATTAAATATTAAGTGAAAACTAACCCTAATAAATAAAATACGAAAATAGTATAAATTACAAAACTGCCATTATAATTCGAAAATAGTTAAAATTATGAAACTGCCATTATAAGATGCTTATTTTTAAAATGACGTCGTTTTGTCTCCGCAACTCCCGAGCATCATTACCACCTTCATCCCTTGCTTGGAAATCATGCTTAAATCATCATCTTTTGCTCCAATGCTAGAATATGGCTTTATGATGCCCGCATCAAAGGGCAATTTTGTATTCGTTGTCATTGACTCTTTCAAGCACTTGAAACGGTCCATTGCCTCTAGCATCCAACTTAGACTTCCTTTTGTTAGGAAACCTTTCTTTCCTCATGTGTACCCAAACCCAATCTCCTGGGTTCAAATATTTTCCACGTGTCATCCCACAAAACTTTCCAAAAGGACTCAAAAATTCCACATCCCTATCAGACTTAATAGTTCTAGGCACTCTACGCAATCTTGATTTCTCATCAAAATCCTACAATAAAGATTGCGTAACTACCCTCGTGTTTCACACAATTTTATCTTTTACCCTCAATGTGCTCACCACTCAAGCCTTTTACCACTCACAATCTCTTGAATGAAGCTGCACTTTAGAGTTAAACACAACAAATCAAAGCAAGAAAACAAAAAGCAATTATAACAATCTCAAAATCCCTAACCAAAGAAAGAAAGTATATCAAAAGAAAAGAAAAAATAATAATTAGAGTAATGGAAAGCAAAGATTACTTTAAGCAAAAAGAAAAAAATAAAAATAAAAATTTGGGATTTTTTTTTAGATGCCTAGAGGACAGACCTGCCTAGGTGTGACCCCAGGCGCCTGGTACTACAATTAGTATTTTTTTTTTAACTTCTTCTCTTTTTGAATTAGAAAAAAAAAACCCAAATCAACAAGATAAAATAATATGCACAAATAAAAAAGAACCTTTTTTTTTCTTAAGGGAATTAAAGTATTATAAACGAAGAACACAAAAGTAATAAAATTGAAAACAAAGATAGATAGGTATTTATCTCAACCAATGCTCTGATACCAATTGATGCAAAACCCCAAGATTAAAGAATTCGAAACCCCAAAACACAAAAGAAATATTGAACAATAATTTGAAAACAAGAACCCGCCCTACCAAACCTTTAGATAACTTGTATCTAAAAATGTGAATTAGAAGGCTAGAGAAAGAGAAGAACAAATGCCACATAGTATTTCTACTTTGATAAGAGAATTTAACTCCTAATGTAACAAGAAGAAATTGATTCCTCACATTGCAAGAACACTCATGGGAGCAATAAGAAAATAAATTATTTCAATTGGTTAAACTCTGAAATCTGTAATCTAAAATAACAAAAGAATTGATCCTCATTTATATAGGAATTAGAGTTAGATCAAGAATCCATCTAAACCATTAAATATTAAGAAAACAATCCTAAGGCTGAAAACTAACCCTAAATAAATAAAATACAAAAATAACTAAATTATGAAACTGCCATTATAATCCCAAAAAAACAAATATTATGAAACTGCCATTATAAAATGCTTGCTTTTAAAATGATGTTGTTTCATCTCCGCAACTCCCGAGCATCATTACCACCTTCATCCCTTGCTTGGACATCATGCTTAAATCATCATTAGGCTTCGGAAAAGTCTTCAAATCATTTGGAAACTTGAATCTTTGTTCATCCATAATTCTCTTCACAAATGCAAGCATTCCCTCTTTGATCTTCTTAGCTTGAGAACGCGTCACTGGTCTACTAGGTAAGATGATGTCATCCTCTTTTGCTCAAATGCTAGAATATGACTCTATGATGCCCGCATCAGTTTCCATAATAACAACAGTAATGTATAACTTCCGTGGCTAATATAAATAGCCACTAAACATAAAATGTTTCGTGGCAAATTGAACCGATTTAGTAATGTACATCTTTTCGTGACTAAAAAATATTCAATCTGTTATGAAAAATTCTTTCGTGGCTAATGAAATTTACAATTTGTAACGAAGTTTTCTGTGGCTAATGAATATAGTTTAATTAACGGAAACCACTTCGTGACAAAAAAGTACAAATTTAGTAACGAAAACGAATATTGTGGCTAATATAGTGTACAATTAGCCATGAATGTTTTCGTGGCTAATTGGAGCACAATTTAGTCACAGACATAGAAACCGTGACTAAAACATTTCGAATTAGTCACGAACAACATGTCGTGACTAATTCACAAAATAGTCACGATAGTATTCGTAACTGATTCACATACTTCAGCCACGAAACCAGCAGTTTCAGTAATGAATACATCGAACTTCAGTTACAACATATTTCGTGACTGAATGTGACACATTCAGTCACGAAATATTCTAAAATTTTGGAATTGGCCTTCAGTTAGGAACCACTCTTTTTTTCGTGGCTAGGGACTTTCAGTGACGTACCTAGTTCAGTCGCCTCATTTCCTATGCCAAATCAAAAGGTCATGATTCCCAGTAGTTGATCTCATCATCCTACGATCCAATAAGAACTGTTAAATCGTCTATATAATCTTTTCCTTCTTCCTATTTCTCTTATGTTATCTCATTCTCCCCTCTACATTTGAACAAGTAAAAGATAACTACATTGTTAACATCCTTTCTTGGTTTATTTATCCTTAGAGCACCCAGAACTTCGTTCCTATTTCTCACTTGCTGCACTTTCTCCATCCTCACATGTGCCCTCCTTTCTTTCTGTCCTCAACAATCTTGGGTTAGTTATCACTATTTCCCATTTCCTTCGGTTTTTTTTTTTTACTTTTTCTTTCAAAAGAAAAATCTTTCTTACTCCTCCACTCTTTAAAATCTACAAAGAATCCAGAAAAAGTGCATTTTCTTACTTCTGAAAACTCATCCCAAAATGATATGGAAGAAAACTTACCTTTTTCCATCTCTCCTATAGGTGGTTCCTTAGATGAACCCTACGAACCATCGGATTCGGAAAAATCTGCCTCCCTTAAACCTTCTGAACCCTCTGCCATCAGTCCCATACCCCTTCAATCCTCTAAAACCATCCCCAGAGATGTTAAGTCGGAAATAAATCTCATGGTTGCCTCCACTTCTTCACCTAAGCCGCTTCGGTCCAAAAAACCATCCACCTATCGTAGAAAAGGCCAACCCAAATAAAGCCCTTCTATTTATACTTCGACCATCAATTCTCATTGGGCTTTGCAAAAAAAATTTAATAAATACCCATACCTTAAAAATGTCATTGTTGACTTTCCGCAACCGAACGTGTGTCTTATCTGTCCGAGAGGGATTCACTTGTTTTTATGAACTTCCCATCAAACTTGGACTTCGTTTTCCTGTTCACCCTTCTATCCAAGAATTTTTGTCCCTCTTCGATTTAGCTCCGATGCAACTCATGCAAAATTGCTGGAGAATCCTCCTTGGACTTTTCGTTTTGTCCGAGTTACACCATTTGTACTCACCCCCAACCTTATACTTCATTACTAATCCCTCATAAAAAACAATGAAGAATATGGTCGCTTCACCCTCACTCCCTGAAAGGAGAAACTCCACCTTGACATGACCTCATGCAACAAGAGTTGGCTGAGCATGTTTTTCTTTATTCAGGGAGCCTGAAGGTTCCTAAATATCAAAGACCCTTCCACTCAAACCGTTATGTTCAGTATTGGGAATAGTTGGAACCTTGAATTTGGTAAGAAAACCTCACTTTCTTCTTGTTTATTTTAACTTGTCATTTTCCTAATACTTTGCTTTTCAGATCGCCACCTTAACAAAGCTCCAAAATCTCTTACTTAGGACAAAAAAAGATCAATCTGAATCCTCAGACAGATTGAAGATCTCAGCCTCAAATCAATCCTAACACCCAAGCCTTCGTCGAAGTGGGTCTTCATTCTGAAGAGGACTTAATCCCGACAGGTATTCTCATTTCCACTGAATTTGTAGTTTCTAAAATTGATTTCTTGAAATTTTGTACCCTAAAATGCTTTGGACCCAATCCTGACAGTTGGACTCACTTGCGGCCAAACTTTCCTTTGGAACTCATCGAAGCCATAGAGAAGTAGAGTATTGCTCCAGCCAAGCTCACTGCTTAGGAGTCTTGGAATAAACTGGAAAAATTAAAAGCTAAAAGATAAAAGAAAAGAAAAACCTCCAAGGTTGTTCAAGGCTCTGAGGCCAATCCTGAACCACCCAAAATGATTGCCCAGAAGTCACAAAATGTGGTCCTTACTGACAAAGGAAAAGCTCTTGAAGTGAGGCCTGAGTCTCTGGACCTCCACGTTCCTAATCCTAAGCTTCTAGTAATGAAAACCAAGAGTTCCTGAGGGTCTGAATCAAGTTTAGCTCAGCTACCCTTCTGACGTCTCCTTCCAAAAATCTCACCCTGGCATGTTCCAATTAATGTCAAAGTCAATCATTCAACATGAAGTTGACCTACACAAAAGATCTCCAAGCTCTCTTTCCAAAGATGCTGCAATGATGTGCTTCACTATATTGATTCTTCATTCCTTATTCTTACAAATTTTCCTTTCATTCTTTTGTTGACTTCATGCTTCATCTTGCAAGCTTGCCAAAATTTAATTTTGGCAGAGAAGAAACAAATTGAGACCCTTAGAGAAGTTGAGGGCCGAAAAGATTGAGTTTACTACCAAGAAAACTTTCCTTCTGGACAAGATCAAGGAATTGGATGAGTATGCTTGTGGACTAAACATTGATATTCAAGAGACATGTGATGCTCTCCAAAATACCCAAAGCCTAATCATTGAATGGGATGCCAAGCTGAAAGAATCAACCAAGACCATCGTCGAGTTTGAATCTCAGAAACTCGCATGGGAAGAAGAAAGGAAGAACTGGCTCGGACAACTTAACACCCTTAAAGCCAAACAGGAGAGAGTTATCAATAAGGGGGAGCAATGTGAAAAGTTTGAAGATCTCATTCGAAAAGAAACATTGAAATGCCAGAAGTTGATTGAGAGAAACTCTTAGGTTTACACAACCCGATGGTACCATGATGCCAAGGTAAAGAAATTTACAGCTGGCACTCAACTCTCTGAACTTAGCGACAAGGAGAAGAAATCATTCCAAATGGATGATATCTCATCCAACATAAGTGTAAATTCTGAGGAAAAAGATGACGAAGCATGTAATCATCCTCAAGCTGATACTTCTTCTCAGTCCCAATTCCTCATAAATGACCCTCCTTATGCTACTGATCTAAACCTTCAAGTTCCAACTTCTAAGCCAAGCCATATTGTAATAGCCAATTAACATTTATTTTCCATGTATCTTCCTGGCTTGGTGATGTGGGCATTGAGCGCTCTTCTAGCATGGATGTTCGTGATAAGGACATTACGTTGCCAAGTGGACCAGTGATGCATTCTCGAGCTAAGAAGATCAAAGAGGGAATGCTTGGACTTGTGAAAAGAATTATGGATAAAGATCGATTCAAGTTTCCAATGATTTGAACACTTTTCCGAGGCCTAATGATGATTTAAGCATGTTGTCCAACCAAGGGATGAAAGTTGTAATGATGCTCGAGAGTTGAGGAGACGAAACGGCGTCATTTTAAAAATAAGCATCTTATAATGGCAGTTTCATAATTTTAGCTATTTTAGGATGATAATGGCAGTTTCATAATTTAGCTATTTTTGGATTATAATGGCAGTTTTGTAATATTTTAGGGTTAGTTTTCAGCCTTAGGATTACTTTCTTAATATT
>QANX01008063.1:0-46664 GCA_003254975.1 Ochetophila trinervis
CATCATGCTTAAATCATCATCTTTTGCTCCAATGGTAGAATAAGGCTCTATGATGCCCGCATCATCATCTTTTGCTCCAATGGTAGAATATGACACTATGATGCCCGTATCATATTTTGTTGGGTAGACCATGGCAATCCGATAGGAGGACTATCCATGAAGGTTTTAAGAATAGATATTCTTTTGAGCACAATGGAAAGAAAGTCACACTTGCACCATTATCTCCAAAAGAGGTGTATCTTGAACAATTGAAACTATCCAAAGTTTCCCATGGGGATTTGGGAAGTGAGGCAAATAAAATAATTGAGTGTAAAGAGGCCAAGAGTGAAAAGAATAAAAATAAAGGCCCAATGGTGAGTGATTCCACTAGTAATAAAAAGGAAAGTGCAAGAGAGAAAAGTGAGAAGAGTGAAAAGAAAAAGAGTTTTTATGCAAAAGAGAGAGAAATCAAGAGTGCATTCTTAAGGCAACAAAGCAATATTGTTGGTGAGGTTTCGAGAGGTTTTACTTTGTGAAACTAACCTTAACCCCGATTTGCCTAGTGTTTTTGTCTCTTTATTGCAGGATTTTGACGATGTTTTCCCAGAAGAGATGCCGACTGGATTGCCGCCATTTAGAGGTATTGAGCACCAAATAGATTTTGTACCTGGAGCAAGCATTCCAAACCCACCAGCCTATCGTAGCAATCCTGAGGAAACGAAAGAGTTACAAAGGCAAGTGGAGGAGTTGCTAGCAAAGGGTCATCTTAGGGAGAGCATGAGTCCTTGTGCTGTACCGGTCTTATTGGTACCCAAGAAGGATGACACATGGAAGATGTGTGTTGATTGTCGAGCAGTGAATAAAATAATGGTAAATTATCGTTACCCATTCCTAGGTTAGATGATATGCTTGATGAATTGCATGGTGCTTGCTTATTTACTAAAATAGATTTAAAAAGTGGTTACCATCAAATTCGGATGAAGCAAGGGGATGAGTGGAAAATTGCTTTTAAAACAAAATATGGTTTATATGAATGGATGGTTATGCCTTTTGGGTTAACTAATGCTCCTAGTACATTTATGCGATTAATGAACCATGTTTTAAGGGAATTTCTAGGAAAGTTTGTGGTTGTATATTTTGATGATATTTTGATATATAGTAAAAGTTTAGATGACCATGTGATGCATGTTAGCCAAGTGCTAGATGTGCTTAGAAAAGAGAAATTATATGCTAACCTTAAAAAGTGCACATTTTGTATAGATAGGCTTGTTTTCCTTGGTTTTGTTGTGAGTGCACAGGGTGTTGAAGTAGATGAAGAGAAGATCAAGGCTATCAAGGAATGGCCTACACCTAAGAATGTGTCTGAGGTAAGAAGTTTTCATGGTTTAGCTGGCTTTTATAAAAGGTTTGTGAAGGACTTCTCTACCGTAGCTGCTCCTTTGAATGAGATTGTCAAAAAAGAAGTAGGTTTTAAATGGGGTCAGGAACAAGAACATGCGTTTCAAACTTTAAAAGATAAGTTATGTTCTGCTCATATTCTTGTTCTACCTAATTTTGATAAGATGTTTGAGGTTGAATGTGATGCTTCTGGGATTGGTATAGGTGCTGTTTTGATGCAGGAAAAACGTCCCATTGCATACTTTAGTGAGAAGCTAAATGGAGTTCAACTCAAGTACTCAACGTATGACAAGGAGTTGTATGCACTATTTCGTGCCCTGGAGGTGTGGCAACATTATTTGCTTCCAAAGGGGTTTGTGATTCATACCGATCATGAATCTCTCAAACACATCAAGGCACAAGGAAAGCTCAACAAGAGGCATGCAAAGTGGGTTGAGTTCATAGAGAGTTTTCCATATGTGATATGCTACAAGCAAGGTAAGGAGAATGTAGTAGCTGATGCATTATCTCGAAGGTATGTCCTCATAACTACATTAACTTCTAAATTGTTAGGTTTTGAGCAATTGAAAGACATGTACGCAAGTGATTTTGATTTTAAGGATATTTATGTTGCATGTGAACAAGGTGCATTTAATAAGTTCTATAGACATGATGGTTTTCTGTTTCGTGGTTCAAGAATTTGTGTGCCTAATTGCTCTGTTAGATAATTGCTTGTTAGAGAATCACATAGTGGTGGTTTAATGGGTCATTTTGGTGTGCACAAGACTTTAGATGTTTTAGTTGAACACTTTTATTGGCCACATATGAAAAGGGATGTTCAAAGAATTTGTTCTCATTGTAATGCATGCAAACAGGCCAAGTCTAAGTCTATGCCACATGGGTTATATACACCTTTGCCTATTCCAAATGAACCTTGGGTTGATATATCCATGGATTTTGTCCTTGGATTACCTAGAACTAGGAAGGGTAGGGATAGCATATTTGTGGTTGTTGATAGATTTTCTAAGATGGCACACTTTATTGCATGTCATAAGACTGATGATGCTACAAATATTGCTGACTTGTTCTTTAGGGAGGTTGTAAGATTGCATGGAGTGCCTAGAACTATTGTGTCTGATAGGGATGTGAAATTTTTGAGTCACTTTTGGAGAGTTTTGTGGGGTAAGTTAGGTACTAAATTGTTGTATTCTACTACTTGTCATCCACAAACCGATGGTCAAACGGAAGTGGTTATTAGGACTCTAGGTACTTTGCTTCGTGCTATTGTTGGTAAGAATTTGAAAACTTGGTAAGATTGTTTACCTTTTATTGAATTTGCATATAATCGAACTATTCATTCTTCTACAGGTTTTTCACCATTTGAGATTGTGTATGGTTTTAATCCTTTAACTGTGTTGGATTTGATGCCTTTACCTTTGAGTGAGATTGCTAGCTTAGATGGACAAAAGAAGGCGGATTTGGTAAAGACTATACATGAGAAGGCGAGGTTGCAAATTGAGAAGCGTAACCGTCTAACTGTTCAAAAAGCAAATAAGGGGCGAAAGCAAGTGATATTTGAACCAGGAGATTGGGTTTGGGTACACATGAGGAAGGAAAGGTTTCCTAACCAAAGGAAGTCTAAGTTGGATGCTAGAGGCGATGGACCTTTTCAAGTTCTCGAGAGAATCAATGACAATGCATACAAGATTGATCTTCCAGGTGAGTATAATGTGTCTGCATCATTCAATGTTGCTGATCTTTCTCCTTTTGACATGGATGCAGATTCGAGGACGAATCTTTTTGAGGAGGGAGGGAATGATGTGGGCATCGAGCGCTCTTCTAGCATGGATGTTCGTGGTGAAGACATTGTGCTGCCAAGTGGACCAGTGACGCGTTCTCGAGCTAAGAAGATTAAAGCGGGAATGCTTGGACTTGTGAAGAGAATAATTGATGAAGATCGATTAAAGTATCTACATGATCCAAACACTTTTATGAGGCATAATGATGATTTAAGCATGATGTCCAAGCAATGAATGAAGGTGGTAATGCTGCTCGGGAGTTGCAAAGACGAAACGACATAATTTTCGCCATTTTTGGATTTCAATGGCAATTTCGTAATTTAGCTATTTTCGGATTATAATGGCAGTTTCGTAATTATTGCTATTTCCAAATTATAATGGCAGTTTTGTAATTATTTCTATTTTCGGATTATTTTTATTTAGGGTTATTTTATAGCCTTAGGATTACTTTCCTAATTATTTTATGGTCTAGATTGATTCTTAACCTAACCCTAATATTTATATAAAGGGGGGTTACTAGCTTGTAAAAACAACTTTGATTATTGATTAAATAGAATCTATTCTTGTTTTCAACAAGACTTGTGTGTTCCAAGTGAGGATAGTTCTTCTTCTACTTGTTGCATTTGGGAATTGATCTTCTTATCAAAGGTATTTACTTTGTGGCGAATTTCAATTTCATTCTTTGCCTTCTAATTAGTGTTGCTAGATACAATTGTTATCTAGAGGTGCTATAGGGCGGGTTTTTACCTAGGGTTTGTTCCATATCATCTTGTGTGTTGGGATTACAGTTTCTTTAAGCTTGTGGTTCCGCATCACTTTTTGATGACCCTTCACTTCTCAATTGCTTTTCCACTTTAATAGCCATGTTGACCATTTCTTCCATCTCTACATATGGATGTAGATCCACCACCTTGGCAATATCTTTGGTCATCCCACTTAGAAATCTTGCCATTGTAGCTTCTCTATTCTCTTCAATGTTGGCCCTTATCATAATCATCTCCATCTCTTTGTAATACTCTTCTACGGACCCAAACCCTTGTGTGAGTCTCTGCAACTTTTGATAAAGCTCTGTATAGAAATATGATGGTACAAACCTCTTCCTCATAATTCTCTTCATCTCATCCCAAGTTGAGACCTGATCTTCTCTATACCTCCTCTTTGATTGTATAAGTTGCTCCCACCAAACTAGAGCATAGTCGGTGAACTCCACTGCGGCTAGTTTAACCTTTTTCTTCTCAGAGTAATTGTGACAATCAAAAATTAATTCTACCTTCTTTTCCCATTCCAAGTATGTCTCGGCATCACTTCTTCCCTTGAATGGTGGAATGTGCATCTTAATGGAACTTAGGTTTTCATCCCTTCCTCCTCTTGGCTCCTCTCTCCTAGGTCTTCTTCTTACAGTTTGGACTTCATACTCGTCTTCATTGGAAACAATTAATTCTTGTCTCCTGGGTCGTGTTCCTTCCCTTCTAGTAGTATTGGACATAGTCATGGTCATCTCCCTCATTTGCTCCATCATCTCATCCATCCTAGATTTCAATGTTTCTTCTATCCTAGAAGTCAATCTCTCTTCCATCCTTCTATACTCACCCTCCAAAGATTGTCGTAAGAGCTTTGGATCCGGTATTGCCACTTGCTCTTCTTCGGAAGTAGTAACTCCCTTTCCGTCTCTTTTAGACATTCTTACACACTCCCATGCGTGTTTAACTCAAAAATAGTAAACCCTCGTGTTTCACTCAAATTTGGCTTTTACCCTTTATATGCTCACCACTCAAGCCTTTTACCAATCAAGTCTTGTTCACCAAGTTGCACTTCAGAACAAATTATCTTAAACAAAAATATAAACTAAAGTAGCAAATTTCAAAATTAAAACCTATCAATAAAAAACAAGTTCAATTCTAAAGCAAGATTGGCACAAAAGAAAAGGACAAAAGAGTAATGAAACAAATAATAATTACTCTATGAAATCAACACAATAAGAATAGGAAACTAAACAGATTTAGAATAAGAAACTATGAAAATAAGAAACTATGATAATAGGAAACAAATTAAATTGAGAATAGGAAAGTAAGAAAATAAGAAACTATGAGAATAGGAAACAAATAAATTAGGAAAGTAGGAAATATTGAATAATAAAAATCCGAAATCAATTAGGAATAAGTAACTTTCATAATATTCAAGCAACCAATCTCAATATTAGAACTTTCAATTCTTTTTTTTTTGCTAAGAGTTTTTTTTCTTTTCTTCTTCTTTTTTTTTTGTATATATAATCAGATTCCTCTTTTTCTGCTTTTGTTTTTTTTTTGTACGATTTTATTTTTTTGTACGATTTTTTTTTTGGGTACTAAAACACCAAGACCAATGAAGAATACGAAGCCCTCAAGAACAAAAGAAAAAAAAACGCAGAAACAACAAGCTAATCAAAGACTCCAAAAAGAAAAAACAAATCACAAGATAAATAGGAATTTATCTTGGCCTTGCTCTGATACCAAATGTTGCGGAACCCCAAGCTTAAAAAACCTGTAATCCCAACACACAAGATGATATGGAACAAACCCTAGGTAAAAACCCGCCCTATAGCACCTCTAGATAACAATTGTATCTAGCAACACTAATTAGAAGGCAAAGAATGAAATTGAAATTCGCCACAAAGTAAATACCTTTGATAAGAAGATCAATTCCCAAATGCAACAAGTAGAAGAAGAACTATCCACACTTGGAACACACAAGTCTTGTTGAAAACAATAATAGATTCTATTTAATCAATAATCAAAGTTGTCTTATAAGCTAGTAACCCCCCCTTTATATAGATATTAGGGTTAACTGCGCAAAAGGCTAATAAAGGGCGCAAACAAGTGATATTTGAACCAGGTGATTGGGTTTGGGTACATTTGAGGAAGGAAAGGTTTCCTAACAAAAGGAAGTCTAAGTTGGATGCTAGAGGTGATGGACCTTTTCAAGTGCTCGAGAGAATCAATGACAATGCATACAAGATTGATCTTCCAGGTGAGTATAATGTGTCCGCATCATTTAATGTTGCTGATCTTTCTCCTTTTGACATGGATGCAGATTCGAGGACGAATCTTTTTGAAGAGGGAGGGAATGATGTGGGCATCGAGCGCTCTTCTAGAATGGATGTTCGTGATAAGGACATTACGTTGCCAAGTGGACCAGTGACGCGTTCTCGAGCTAAGAAGATCAAAGAGGGAATGCTTGGACTTGTGAAAAGAATTATGGATGAAGATCGATTCAAGTTTCCAAATGATTTGAACACTTTTCCGAGGCCTAATGATGATTTAAGCATGTTGTCCAACCAAGGGATGAAAGTCGTAATGATGCTCGAGAGTTGCGGAGACGAAACGGCGTAATTTTAAAAATAAACAACTTAGAATGGCAATTTCGTAATTTTAGCTATTTTCGGATGATAATGGCAGTTTCGTAATTTAGCTATTTTCGGATGATAATGGCAGTTTCGTAATTTAGCTATTTTCGGATTATAATGGCAGTTTTGTAATTTTTGCTATTTTCGTTTTTAGGGTTAGTTTTCAACCTTAGGATTACTTTCTTAATATTTAATGGTTTAGATTGATTCTTGATCTAACCCTAGTCCTTATATAAAGGGGGATCAATTCTTTTGTAAGACAGATTTGAGTTTTTAATCAATTGAGAGAATTAATTTTCCTATTGCTCCCAGGAGTGTTCTTGCAAGGTGAGGAATCAATTTCTTCTTCTTGTTGCATTAGGAGTTGAATTATCTTATCAAAGTAGAAATACTTTGTGGCGATTATTCTTCTCTTTCCCTAGCCTTCTAATCCACGTTTTTAGATACAAGTTATCTAAGGGTTTGGTAGGGCGGGTTCTTGTTTCCAATTACTGTTCAATATTTCTTGTGTGTTTGGGGTTTCGGATTCTTTAATCTTGGGGTTCCGCATCAAAGAAAATAAAACAAAAATTCGGATTTTTTTTTAGGGATGCCTTGTGGACAGACCTGCCCAAGTGTGACCCAAGGTGCAACCCTAGGTGCCTGTAGTGCGATTAGGGTTTTTTTTTGTTACTTGTTCTCTTCTTTAAAAAAAAAAAAAAACCCAAATCAACAAGATAAAAAGAAAAGACGCACGGATCAAACACAACAGACAAGATGATATGGAACAAACCCTAGGTAAAAACCCAACCTATAGCACCTCTAGATAAAAATTGTATCTAGCAACACTAATTAGAAGGAAAAGAATGAAATTGAAATTCGCCACAAAGTTTTTTTTTAACAAGCTAGTAACCCCCCTTTATATAGAGATTAGGGTTTGGTTAAAAATCAATCTAGACCATAAAATAATTAGGAAAGTAATCCTAAGGCTTAAAACTAACCCTATATAAATATAATCCGAAAATAAAAATAATTACAAAACTGCCATTATAATCCGAAAATAGCTAAATTACGAAACTGCCATTGTAATCCAAAAATAGCTAAAATTACTTCGTTTCATCTTTGCAACTCCCGAGCAGCATTACCTCCTTCATTCCTTGCTTGGAGATCATGCTTAAATCATCATCTTTTGCTCCAATGGTAGAATATGGCTCTATGATGCCCGCATCAGTGTCCCATGCAAAAACTTTAGCTCCTCAAGCAAGATGAATCCCAAAAAACAAGTCATTAAAACTAGCCATTCGAGAAAACAAGCAAAAACCCCGAATACTGAAAACCTTAGCTAACCACAACATGTAAAAAATGAGCCACCCTCAATGAAAACTAAAAAATAGAAGCCAAAAATCCTAGAATACGTAAATGAAAACCAGCAACTGTTCCAACGTTAAAAACCAGTGAAGCCATCGACGCAAACTCCATGCCCTAGAAAAGCTCTCATGTTCCCAAATAACTTCAAATTCAATTGAAATTCCTCTAAAAAATAAAATAAATTAAACAAATTAAATTTTTTAAAAATAAATTATAGTAAACAAATTAATTAAATGAAATGAAATTAAAATAAATTTAAATGAAATTAAAGATTGATTCAAGATAAATTAAATTAAACAAAAAAACCATTTAGACAATGTAATAATTGTTTTTCTTGCTTTGATTTGTTGAGTTTAACTCTAAAGTGCAACTTGATTATGGAGATTGGTTAGGTTTTGAGATTGTGATAATTGTTTTTCTTGCTTTGATTTGTTGAGTTTAACTCTAAAGTGCAACTTGATTCTGGAGATTGTGAGTGGTAAAAGGCTTGAGTGGTGAGCACGTTGAGGGTAAAAGCCAAAATTGTGTGAAACACGAGCATAGTTACCATTAAAAAGAGTGAAACACGTGAGGGAGAGAACTACAGATTTTCTTTTTTTTTTTACTAATCAAGAAGAGAAGGAAAAGAAGCCAATCATTCTGAGGAAGAGCACGAAAAGGAGATGACACCAGACATGAAGCTCTTATACAAGGCCTTCACAGGGGAATTGTGGAGGTTAAACATGAAGATTGATGAGTTAAATGATAAGGTAAATGAAGTCTCTATGACCACCACAAATAACCCAAGGAGAGATGGTTCGCGGACTGGAGATATAGAACTATCGGTTTTCGAGGATGATGAAGTCTCAAATCATTCAATGAGGAGACATCAAAGGAGGGAGGAACCAAGGGCTAGGAGACATGAGCTGAGAGAAAGGAGGGACGACAACATAAGCTCCATAAAGATGCAAATACCACCATTCAAGGGGAGACATGATGGTGAAGTATATTTGGAGTGTGAAAGTAAGGTTGAACTAATTTTCGCTTGCCACAACTACTCAGATGAGAAGAAGGTAAGACTCGCCGTTGTAGAGTTTACCGATTATGATTTGGTTTGGTGGGAACAGTTGTTACATACTAGGAGGAGATATGGTGAAGATCCAATTGTAACTTGGGGCGAGATGAAAAGGGTGATGAGAAGAAGATTTGTACCATCTTCTTATTACTGGGAGATACACCAAAAGTTGCAGCGGCTCTTACAAGGAACAAGGACGGTAGAAGAGTACCACAAGGAGATGGAGATGCTCCTAATTGGAGCCAACATAGATGAGGAACGAGAGGCTTCCATGGCTCGATTCTTAAGTGGACTCAATAGAGAGGTTGCCGACACTGTGGAACTACATCCATATGTAGAGATAGAAGACTTGGTGAACATGGCAATCAAGGTGGAAAAGCAACTTAAAAGAAAAAGGACTACTCGAAGCTTCTCAAATTCCAACTCTAAATGGAATTTAAAGTGGGAGAAACCTGAGGACAAAAAAAAGAGCTTTGATTTCAAGAATAAGGATAAGAGTACCAGCACAACTAAAGGTACTCATAATTCTTCTTCTTCTACTACCATTACTAGACATAGGGAGATAAAGTGTTTTAAATGTCAAGGCTTCGGACATATTGCTTCTGAATGTCCTAATAAGAAGACTATGTTGTTGAAGGGTAGTGAAATTGTTTCGAAGTCTGAGAATGATAGTGATAACGAGGTGCCACCATTGGAGGATAATTCTAGTGATGAGGAGAACATAGAGTATGCTATAAGAAGAGAGTCTCTAGTTGTTAGGCGAGCCTTAAACCTTAAAATTAAGGAGGAGAGTTGATACAGGCATCATAGTGTCATATTCTACCATTGAAGCAAAAGATGATGTTTTAAACATGATGTCCAAGCAAGGAATGAAGGTGGTAATGCTGCTCGGGAGTTGCAAAGATGAAACGACGTAATTTTAGCTATTTTCGGATTACAATGGCAGTTTCGTAATTTAGCTATTTTCGGATTATAATGGCAGTTTCATAATTATTGCTATTTCCAAATTATAATGGCAGTTTTGTAATTATTTCTATTTTCGGATTATATTTACTTAGGGTTAGTTTTTAGCCTTAGGATTACTTTCCTAATTATTTTATGGTCTAGATTGATTCTTAACCTAACCCTAATATCTATATAAAGGGGAGGTTACTAGCTTGTTAATACAACTTTGATTATTGATTATTGAGAATCTACTCTTGTTTTCCACAAGACTTGTGTGTTCCAAGTGAGGATAGTTCTTCTTCTACTTGTTGCATTTGGGAATTGATCTTCTTATCAAAGGTATTTACTTTGTGGCGAATTTCAATTTCATTCTTTGCCTTCTAATTAGTGTTGCTAGATACAATTGTTATCTAGAGGTGCTATAGGGCGGGTTTTTACCTAGGGTTTGTTCCATATCATCTTGTGTGTTGGGATTACAGTTTCTTTAAGCTTGGGGTTCCGCATCATTTGGTATCAGAGCAAGGCCAAGATAAATTCCTATTTATCTTGTTCTTTGTTTTTCTTTTTAGAGTCTTTGATTAGTTTTTTTTAATTTCTGCGTTTTTTTTTCTTTTGTTCTTCATTGTTTCGTGTTCTTCATTGTTCTTGGTGTTTTCGAGTTTCAAAAAAAAATCGTCAAAAAAAATTGTAAAAAAAAAATACCAAAAAAAAAAGAGCAGAAAAAGAAGAATCTGATTATATATACAAAAAAAAAAATAAAAGCAAAAAATAAAAATTGAAAGTTGAAATATTGAGATTGATTGCTTGAATATTAGGAAAGTTACTCATTCCTAATTGATTTCTGATTTGTTTTTTTATTATTATTCTATATTTCCTACCTTCCTAATTTTATTTGTTTCTTATTCTCATAGTTTCTTATTTTCTTACTTTCCTATTCTAAACATTTTTGTTTCCAATTCTCATTGTGTTGATTTCATAGAGTAATTATTATTTGTTTCATTACTCTTTTGTCTTTTTTTCTTTTGTGCCAATTTTACTCTAGAATTGAACTTGCTTTTATTGTTAGGTTATAATTTTGAAATTTGCTATTTTAGTTTTATATTTTTGTTTAAGATTTGTTCTGAAGTGCAACTTGGTGAACAAGACTTGAGTGGTAAAAGGCTTGAGTGGTGAGCATATAAAGGGTAAAAGCCAAATTTGAGTGAAACACGAGGGTTTACCATTTTTTTGAGTTAAACACGTAAGGGAGTGTGTAAGAATGTCTAAAAGAGATGGAAAAGGAGTTTCTACTTCGGAAGAAGAGCAAGTGGCAACACCGGATCCAAAGCTCTTACGACAATCTTTGGAGGGTGAGTATAGAAGGATGGAAGAGAGATTGACTTCTAGGATGGAAGAAACATTGAAATCTAGGATGGATGAGATGATGGAGCAAATGAGGGAGATGACCATGGCCATGTCCAATACTACTAGAAGGGAAGGAACACGACCAAGGAGACAAGAAGTAATTGTTTCCAATGAAGACGAGTATGAAGTCCAAACTGTAAGAAGAAGACCTAGGAGAGAGGAGCCAAGAGGAGGAAGGGATGACAACTTAAGTTTGATTAAGATGCACATTCCGCCATTCAAGGGAAGAAGTGATCCTGAAGCATACTTGGAATGGGAAAAGAAGATAGAGTTAATATTTGATTGTCACAATTACTCTGAGGAGAAAAAGGTTAAACTAGCCGCAGTGGAGTTCACCGACTATGCTCTAGTTTGGTGGAAGCAACTTATACAATCAAGGAGGATGTATAGAGAAGATCCGATCTCAACTTGGGATGAGATGAAGAGAATTATGAGGAAGAGGTTTGTACCATCTTATTACTATAGAGAGTTTCATCAAAAGTTGCAGAGACTCACACAAGGGTCTAAGTCCATAGAGGAGTATTACAAAGAGATGAAGGTGGATGAGCTAAATGATAATGTAAGTGAAGTATTTATGACCGCCACAAATAACCCATAATTAACAGCTTCATCTTCTTGTCCTCTTTGTCATTTTGATGTTTACAATTCTATGTGTTTGTTCATTTCTAATTGTTTATATAATAAAATTATTGTCAACAACATCTTGTGTGTGTTTCCAAATACATTTGACTAAATTTATTTATGCATTTCTTTAAATATTTGTTAGCAATTCTACTATAGTGGTTCATGTTTTTCCCTTCTTCTTTTTTGGATAGGGGGTTTGGAAGAGTTGAATGTTTATGCTATTGTTATTATGTGTTTATGCTCTTGTTATTAATGAATGGGAGAATGAATGTTATTTTTATGTTTTAAATAAATTTTTGTTTTATTAGTAGATAACTTGTGATATCAAATGATGCGGAACCCAAGCTTAAAGAAACTGTAATCCCAACACACAAGATGATATGGAACAAACCCTAGGTAAAAACCCGCCCTATAGCACCTCTAGATAACAAGTATCTAGCAACACTAATTAGAAGGCAAGAAAGAAATTGAACTTCGCCACAAAGTAAATACCTTTGATAAGAAGATCAATTCCCAATGCAACAAGTAGAAGAAGAACTATCCTCACTTGGAACACACAAGTCTTGTGGAAAACAAGAGTAGATTCTCAATAATCAATGATCAAAGTTGTTTTAACAAGCTAGTAACCTCCCCTTTATATAGATATTAGGGTTAGGTTAAGAATCAATCTAGACCATAAAATAATTAAGAAAGTAATACTAAGGCTAAAAACTAACCCTAAATAAATATAATCCGAAAATAGAAATAATTACAAAACTGCCATTATAATTTGGAAATAGCAAAAATTACGAAACTGCCATTATAATCAGAAAAAAGCTAAATTACAAAACTGCCATTGTAATCCGAAAATAGCTAAAATTACGTCGTTTCGTCTTTGCAACTCCCGAGCAGCATTACCACCTTCATTCCTTGCTTGGACATCATGCTTAAAACATCATCTTTTGCTTCAATGGTAGAATATGGCACTATGATGCCCGTATCATTCCCTTCCTCTTCAAAAAGATTCGTCCTCGAATCTGAATCCATATCGAAAGGAAAAATATCAGAAACATTAAAAATAGTGGACTCATTGTACTCGCCCTGAAGGGCGATTTTGTATGCGTTGTCCTTTACTCTTTCAAGCACTTGAAAGGGTCCATTGCCTCTAGCATCGAACTTAGACTTTCTCAGGTTGAAAAACCTTTTCTTCCTTAAATAAACCCAAACCCAATCTCCTGGTTTGAATATCCTCCACGTGTCATCCCATAAAACTTTCCCAAAGGGACTCAAAAATTCCACATCCCTATCATATTTAATAGTTCTAGGCACTACATGCAATTTTGATTTCTCATCAAAGTCCTGCAATAAAGAGACAAAAACACTAGACAAATCGGGGTTAAAGTTGGTTTCACAAAGCAAAACTTTTCGAAACCTCACTAATAATATTGCTTTCTTGCCTAGGAATGCACAACTGACTTCTCTCTCTTTTGCATTAAAACTCTTTTTCTTTTCACTTATCTCACTTTTTTCTATTGCACTTTTCTCTTTATTTTTCTTACTAGTGCAATCACTCACCATTGGGCCTTTATTTATAATATTTTCACTTTTGGCCTCTTTACACTCAATTTTTTTATTTGTCTCACTTCCCAAATCCCCATGTGAACTTTTGGATAATTTCAATTGTTCAAAATACACCTCCATTGGAGATAAAGGTGCAAGTGTGACTTTCTTTTCATTATGCTCATGTCTCCTAGCCCTTGGTTCCTCCCTCCATGTGCGTCTCCTCATGGAATGATTTGAGACTTCATCATCATCGGAACCCGTTGGCTCTATATCTCTAGTTCGCAAACCATCTCTCCCTGGGTTATTTGTGGCGGTCATAAATACTTCACTTACGTTATCATTTAGCTCATCCACCTTCATCTCTTTGTAATACTCCTCTACGGACCTAGACCCTTGTGTGAGTCTCTGCAACTTTTGATGAAGCTCTCTATAGTAATAAGATGGTACAAACCTCTTCCTCATAATTCTCTTCATCTCATCCCAAGTTGAGATCGGATCTTCTCTATACATCCTCCTTGATTGTATAAGTTGCTTCCACCAAACTAGAGCATAGTCGGTGAACTCCACTGTGGCTAGTTTAACCTTTTTCTCCTCAGAGTAATTCTGACAATCAAATATTAACTCTATGTTCTTTTCCCATTCCAAGTATGCTTCAGCATCACTTCTTCCCTTTAATGGCGAAATGTGCATCTTAATCGAACTTAGGTTGTCATCCCTTCCTCCTCTTGGCTCCTCTCTCCTAGGTCTTCTTCTTACAGTTTGGACTTCATACTCGTCTTCATCGGAAACAATTAATTCTTGTCTCCTGGGCATGTTCCTTCCCTTCTAGTAGTATTGGACATGGCCATGGTCATCTCCCTCATTTGCTCCATCATCTCATCCATCCTAGATTTCAATGTTTCTTCCATCCTAGAAGTCAATCTCTCTTCCATCCTTCTATACTCACCCTCCAAAGATTGTCGTAAGAGCTTTGGATCACGTTTTGCCACTTGCTCTTCTTCGGAAGTAGTAACTCGCTTTTCGTCTCTTTTAGACATTCTTACACACTCCCTTGCGTGTTTAACTCAAAAATAGTAAACCCTCGTGTTTCACTCAAATTTGGCTTTTACCCTTGATATGCTCACCACTCAAGCCTTTTACCACTCAAGTCTTGTTCACCAAGTTGCACTTCAGAACCAATTATCTTAAACAAAAATATAAAACTAAAATAGCAAATTTCAAAATTAAAACCTAACAATAAAAGCAAGTTCAATTCTAGAGTAATATTGGCACAAAAGAAAAAAAGGACAAAAGAGTAATGAAACAAATAATAATTACTCTATGAAATCAACACAATGAGAATAGGAAAGTATGAAAATAAGAAACTATGAGAATTGGAAACAAAAATGTTTAGAATAGGAAAGTAAGAAAATAAGAAACTATGAGAATAAGAAACAAATAAAATTAGGAAAGTAAGAAATATGGAATAATAATAAAAAAACAAATCAGAAATAAATTAGGAATGAGTAACTTTCCTAATATTCAAGAAATCAATCTCAATATTCCAACTTTCAATTCTTTTTTTTTTTTTTTTTGTACGATTTTTTTTTGGTACTCTAAAACACCAAGAACAATGAAGAACACGAAACAATGAAGAACAAAAGAAAAAAAAAAGCAGAAATTAAAAAACCTAATCAAAAACTCTAAAAAGAAAAACAAAGAACAAGATAAATAGGAATTTATCTTGGCCTTGCTCTGATACCAAATGATGCGGAACCCCAAGCTTAAAGAAACTGTAATCCCAACACACAAGATGATATGGAACAAACCCTAGGTAAAAACCCGCCCTATAGCACCTCTAGATAACAATTGTATCTAGCAACACTAATTAGAAGGCAAAGAATGAAATTGAAATTCGCCACAAAGTAAATACCTTTGATAAGAAGATCAATTCCCAAATGCAACAAGTAGAAGAAGAACTATCCTCACTTGGAACACACAAGTCTTGTTGAAAACAAGAGTAGATTTCTCAATAATCAATAATCCAAGTTTTTTTACAAGATAGTAACCCCTCCTTTATATAGATATTAGGGTTAGGTTAAGAATCCATCTAGACCATAAAATAATTAGGAAAGTAATCCTAAGGCTAAAAACTAACCCTAAATAAATATAATCTGAAAATAGAAATAATTACAAAACTGCCATTATAATTTGGAAATAACAATAATTACGAAACTGCCATTATAATCCGAAAATAGCTAAATTACAAAACTGCCATTGTAATCCGAAAATAGCTAAAATTACATTGTTTCGTCTTTGCAACTCCCGAGCAGCATTACCACCTTCATTCCTTGCTTGGACATCATGCTTAAAACATCATCTTTTGCTTCAATGGTAGAATATGGCACTATGATGCCCGTATCAACGGTGTGGCAGACGCATCTGTAGCAGGCCCATGTAAAAGAAAATGGAGTGGAAAGCGGAAATCAAATGTCTGGTTCAATTATTTGTAAGTAGTTGTTTACTTACGTAGTCTTACATTGTCTCAACTATTTAATAAGAGTACCAAATGCATCATGGCACATTTAGTGTTTGGAAACTAACATTCAATCTTATTTGTAACTAGTGATCATGTTTCTTTTCAGGAAGAGTGAATGGGGGACGCTGCTGAAAAATTCAAAAAAAAAAAAACCAAAGATGGTGAATTGGTGGCCATTTTCAAATGGTTGAAAAGTGTTGATGATCAAATCTTTTGAAGATACTATTGTTTTTCCTAAGATGGCAAATTGGTGGCCATTTTCAATGGTTGCTCATGAAGGGTGAAAGCATGTGAGAGCGATGCCAGAGTTGTTACCCAAAGCTTAGTCTAGATTTTTCTTCTTTATATTTGTTTGCTAAACACTACTTTAACTTTATAATTGGCTTATGTTTTTTATTTTTGTCTATTCTTTTTGTTTGGGTGCTGAAGAAATGAATAGGCTTGCCCACATTGTTAGTCAATGGGCAGCAAATCAAGGTGTAATAGGTAGCTTTTACCCATATTAGATTTTTTCAAGAGAATGACTTTGTAGCCTACTCTTAATTCTAGATTTTTCGTGCTTTTTGGTTTATTTATAAAACCTTCTTTTCGGCAAACAAACAAAGAAAAAACAATTATGACAAAAATCAAAGCAAGACGAAAAGAACCACTCATAATTGTTAAGTAGGACCCAGAAGCAAAACAAGAGCGACAATTGATTTATCAATGTATTCCATCTTTCTTTCTTTTCTTTTTTGGCTAAAAGTATACAATTTATTATTTTTAATAGACTTTCCTTGTAAGCTAGAGAATAAAATTTGTTGTGGTGAATCTAGTCCAACAAAGTTATTGGTCTATATTCAAAAAACAAAAAATAAAATTTTGTCTTATGGTGTAATAGTTATCCAAAGTACTTAGTAATATTGGTCCATGTTTAGTATTTTTATCTTATGGTGTAATATTTATCCAAAATATAATTACTTTGTTCCATAATTAAAAATATTTTTCAATTAAATCTTTTAAACTATAACACTATATATTATTAGATATTTGCAAATAAAACTTATGCAAATATAATATTTATACTTCAATGATATATCAAACATCAACATATTGATTTCAAAATTTTGACAATTTAAAATGTGTACTAGTACACATACTAAAATGTAAACCAAATTTAGTTAGTAAATAACACATGTTAAAATACATACATTCATATAATCTAAATATAAATAAGTGAATCTTAAATGGATAAGTGAATAAAAATAATAAACCAATTAAATATTTACATATTATCTGCGACATCATTTGGTAGATTAATTTAATCAATATTTAATATTATTGATTTACAATTTAGAGTTATAATTAAGTACAATTAAAAATTGTGTTCCTATTAAGTTCAAAATTATATTATTTAACCAAAAAATTTTAAAATTTAACCAAAATTAAGTTCAATTGAATATAAACGACTTAATATATGGTCATATTTTTTAAATTAATATAATAGATTTATAATTAACTCTACATTTAATACATCGGAAAGCTTTAAAAATTGACTTCTTTTGAATATGTTATTGGTCTATATTTGAAAATTTTGTCTGACGTGTAATATTTATCCAAAATACTTAGTAATATTGGTCTGATATTCAGTATTTTTGTCTTACAATGTAATATTTGCCTAAATTACAAAACTTTGTTCCATATAAAGTAATGTTGGTCCATATTCGGTACTTTATAATAGTGTAATACACATCCAAAATATAATTACTTTGTTCCATAATTAGAAATATTTTTCAATTTTCAGTAATTATCTCCAAAATACGTAATTTTTTTTTAAAATACGCAACTTTCTTCCACCTTTAGTAATTTGTTTCCATATTTAGTAATTTTGTGTAACGGTGTAATATTATCCAAAATACGTAACTTTCTTCCATATTTAGTAATTGTTTTCCATAAGATGTAATTTTGTCTTACTTTGTCTTACGACGTAATTTTTTTTCAAAATACGTAACTTTTCTTCCATATTTCCGTACAATTATAATTACAAATTTTGTTGACATTAATTTCAAAATTATATAATTTAAACAATTTTTTTTGATATTTCATGTAACACCCCTATCCCGGGAAAATATTAAAAAATTTCCAAATTTGACCGTAATTGGGCCTGGAATTGACTTTTTCTGTGGTTTTATTTTTGTTTTGACTGTGGTACCATTGCGTAGAGCTAGTCGATACGAGTTCGTAGACTAATAGCACGCTTGATTCTGAGCTAAGACCGAGAAGTTATGGTTAAAACAGTGTGAGGGGCATTTTGGTAATTTGGCTAGGCTGGACTTAAAAGAGAAATTACGAAACTGCCCTTGCCTGGTGTTTTTTTTAATTCCAGAAATTTCTGGAATTCGGCCCCCCCTCTTCCCCGACATTCCCACGCGCAACACCGCACCCCCCCACCGTGCCTCCCTTTCTTCGCCGGCAGCGGCCGATTTCCGGCCAGATCGGGCCAGAAATTACACGGAACTAGGAGCCGGCGGTCTCCCCTCCTCAACCAAGCCGATGACCACCCATGAAAATGCCTCGGTGGCCGGGAAAACTAGAGAAACCCGGTTTGCTTGTTGTCGGCAATCTCCAGCCTCCTGCGGGAAATCGGCCAGCCCACCGCCCGAAAAAGCTTGCCCACGTTGCCCTGCACTCTTTCCCTTCGAGATCTAGCCGTGAAACCCCGCGAATTGCCGGAAAACTTGAAGAAACCGGCGACCCATTTTTCCCTCCAGTCACCGGATTCTGACAGTTTTGGGTTGCAGGGTTGGTCTTTCCCCCTCTTTTGGACCCCCCGAGTCCGATTTCGGCACCCGTTCGTCCTAAATCCCGTTCGTGTAAGAGGTGCGAATTTGGAGTGTTCGGCTGCAACTTTCCAACCATTTTCTGATCACCACCGGCTGCGGCTGGACGAGGTAAATTCATGGTTGTATTCTGCTTTCTTCAAGCTTTGTTTTGATATGTAATTCGCATTTTATACCTGAGTATTTAGAATTTATCCAATTTTGAGCGGTGTTGTCAATAACTGTTAAAATAAGAATTGTTGATGATTGGTGATATAAATATGTGTAATCATATTTTGGTGATTGCTTTGAAATGAACTGGTATGCTGAGATTATAGGATTTGATTATGTGATTGAACTTCATAGTTGTTGACAACGGTTGCGGAATATGTTATATGATTGCCTTGCTGTGAATTGTAAATAATTGCTGAGATAACTGTGGCTTGAGTTTAGTTGAATTGATGTTTGACTGTTTGGAAAGCCATAATTGTGAAGTAATAGAAATTGATTGAGAGTGATGTTTTATCATATATGTGGTTTTGTTGGGCTGTTTGGAAACTGGAATTGATTATGATCGTGTGGATGCATAAAGACATGATATAATTATGTGATTGAGAATTGCTTAGGCGAAGAATTATGCCGCCGAGCAGAGGTATTGGTAGCTTGGGCGAGGACTTGTGCCGCCAAGCTATGGATATAATTTTTGTTAAATTGTTTGAAAGGCTTTAATGGAATTTAAAAGTGGTTAAAAATGATAAGTGGAAAAGGTGAAATCAATTTATTGATGTGATTGATAGTGTCATATTTTGTTAAAATATGTTCTAAAAACTCCAGGTAGCTTGATCCTTATTTAAAGGGGTATGTAGGCAGCTCAGTTTTATACTGAGTCTAGCTACACTTTACTTAAACGATATATTTGTTTAAGCGTTGAGTTGTTTACTGAGACGTGGATTTGTCTGTTTGAAAATGTTTGCTGGAAGAATGAATACTGTTTATGAATGTTTTTCCTTATAAGTTTGTAATTATTTGCTTTTGAGGGATATCAGATAAACAGACGAAATGCTGCCGAAATTTCTAATAAAAATTTATGGCAGTAGAGAAAATCTTTCAGTCTAGTGGTTTTATTGTTTTTGGAATAATGGCTTAGCGGATTTAAACGACTACTTAATGGCTTAATAGCAATATTAAATCATGCAGGTAGAATTCAAGTGGATTGGATCCTGTCATTTCATCAATGATTATTAATTGTACTGTTTTTACAAATAAACTAATTTAATATTTATGACTTATTACTGGTCAAAGTAAAAGATGAAATACTAGTATATATGGAAGCCATGCAACTAAACGATGTTGAAGATGAATCAATAAGCTTATACCATTTGATAAATTGTTATTGAATTTTTTTTTTTCACATTGTGATTCAACTAAATTTAGAAACTGCTATATAATTGAATAATTTATTTAATGTATAACAAAATTATATTTATTATATTTAATGTAAATTTTTTTAGCTCCAAGCATGCTGGAGCTATTCTAATCAAGAACTGCGAAATGCTTATAGAATTCCACGTCTGGAGATTACCGAAAGCGGTGCATAGAGCAAAAGAGCAAGATGAAATTAAATAGCTATCACAAACACATAGGCAGCAAACATAAACCCAACTTGTAAAGCAAGCAATACCTCCTAGAGGTGCTCCATTTTAAAGTGCATTGTGGTGTACATGGTCACAATGTATAGCTTAACATCTGGCCATTAATAATTTAAAAATAAAAATAAAATAAAAAATAAAACAAAAACCAAAGTAAAAAATCAAGCCCTACTATACAGGTTAGAGAGGAGGTTTATATTTGCACATGGGAAAATCAACATGCATCTCTATTTATAACCATCTGTAATTGAGCAACAAAGGTGATAGCCAAGGTACAAAAATTCATGATCACTATGTTTGATGGTAGAAACTTGTCAAAGATCACTTCCTGACATTAAAAGAAAAGACTCTATATAAGAGCCCCTTTGTTGAACTAAAAGAGCAATTAATCAAAAGACTATTCAAATACCTTTAAGGAATATATAATAAACAAAAGAGATAATATATTTAAAATCTTGGAATTAGCCGAAATGAGTTTCGTAGGATTGTTAAATAAAACAAGATCCTTACAGGAAAGTTATATGCTTAGGTAGAAAACAAAAATGTGAAACCGGCTAAGTGAAAATCTGCATTTTATACCCCATTTTAAATTTTAACACAGCTCTAGCATTGCAGTTTCTGTGATGGAAAAGGAAAATGAAATATTCAGTACTCAAGGTATAAAGACACCTTTTTATGCATCACAAATGGCAGTTCCAATCTCCAATCCTTTTGCTTCCGGCTTAAAGGTCTACCTTTGCTAAGAGGGTCCCTGTTTTCCTTCACATAAGCCAACTTCCAGATACAGCTCTCTGTCTCAATGGATTCCAGCAAAAATACTCCATTCTTCTCTAGGGGCAACTCTACATCCTCTAGATAGCTTACTCTCAAGGGCATTTCTTTGAACCGATCCAGGTCATCTGGAACCTTAAGTAACCTCTCTGCCCCAGGAGACGATACCTTAAAAATATAATTTTTTTTCTCCTTATGCATCATATATAATATATATATATATATATATATATATATAGTATTCCAATAAATGACGATCCCCTAGCAATTAGAGACTCACTAGGCCGAACATATAGAATAGCTAGCATCTCATTACCTCAAGAGCCAAATCGTCAGGAATCTCTCCAAGAGCTCCAACTTCATCTAATCTAATCTTGAATTCTTGACTATACATTTCAAGCTCCTCCATTTTGGGACATCCATATCTGGATGAAACCAGAATGTTAAAAACATTAAACATCAAAGTTACTCATACATGCAGTTGAAAATTCTCTTCCAATTTAAAATTTAAGCTCTCTCATTAACTATTACAAGGTGGAACATATCTTAAGCTCTTAGCTACTGCCTACCAGATATGAAAACTTGAAATGCTTAATGTAATGTAATGCAGTTGTTTCAAAGTTGCTAAATATAAGAGCAGAAAATTTACTCTTGTGACAGTTTGTCCAGTCTCACATAAATATACCCTCTAGGAGTAGTCTTGAACGAAAAGAGTTTCATGTCATCACCATATCTTGCCAAGACCTCGAGGGCAATGGATAGAGCATGCTCACCCCAAGGAACATCATTGAACACAACTCCACCACCATCTCCTCCATCACCGACCTAAACTCGTTAATTAATAGTATCATAAAACGTTAAATTGTACAGCTAAAGTGAAGATTGAGCAATATGTTCAAGCTGGAAATATTGTACCTCAGGCTCGGTCACATCCTCCTCTTCCCATCCATCTGTGGCCTCTCCCTCTTCACTCACTTCATCTGTATATATATCAGGAACAAGCGAAGACAATATTATAGTCAATAATCACATAAGAAAACAATGTCTATTTTCTAAAAGGCTTATTCCTGAGTTCAATGAACACTAATTTTTTTTTAATACTTACATAAGAAAACAGTTTTTGGAACCAATAAGTAAAATAATCTCTCTTTTTTTTTCTTTTTCTTTTTTTTGTATTTTTGTGAATCTAATGTGCTTTTTCCTAGATCCTGGTTTCTAAGTTAGAAATTTTGCTGGGAAAAGAAAAAGAAAGCAAAAGACATATAGAAGAAGAAACTTACAACACTACAAATCAAGTGAGAAAGAGTAAACTTGTGCCATTAACAAGGTCTCAAAGAATAGTTCAAAGCATAACTATAATGCGAATTATGGGGTAACCAAAAAATAAAATATAAAAAAATAAAAATAAAAAATAAAAACTTGACATTATATGGAGAAAGGAAGCATCAAGTAAAACAAATTCCAAAACATTCTTTTTTTTTTTTTTTTCTAACAAGTGAAAGAACAAAAGAGCATCACTCAAATTTCCAGCAAACTTAAACAACATATAATCCTATTTGGCTGCTATTAAATAGCTTCTTGAGCATTAACATAAAATTAAGAACCCAAGTGAAAAGAAAATAGAGTCTATTCCTGACAAACAAAATCAAAATATAAAATGAAGAAACAGATTAAATATAAACACAAAACACACATATAAAAGTGGAAGTAAACCTTGAAAAGGGTCGTCTTGTTGTTTATGGTCAAAGGAATTGGTGTTAAGAAAGCGAAGAGTAGCAGAAGAGGAACATGGAAAAAACGAAGAGGGTTTAAAACCAAAACTAAGACAATCAGAAGAAGAAGGAAAAGACGGATGGTGAAGGTGAAGAGGAGGAAGAGACGGTAAGCAAGAGCGGCGTGAGAAAGATGAAGAGGAACTGCGGAGTCGAACAAGGTTGTTGACTATCGTCTTCTTCCTCATTTTCTTCACTCTCCCAGTCGGTTCGGGAATGCCAGCAGAGTTTGCTCCCACGCTTTTGATCCTGTTACAAAATTTTACCTTTTTCCGTTTTAAAAGAAAAATATCATTTTTTTTATTTATTTACTACTACTACTATAATTCTTTTTTATAATTATAAAATTAATAAAAGAATTGTTTTTGGACATGTAAAGTTAATATTTTTTTTTTGGTGAAAACATGTAAAGTTAATATTTGCTAAATTTAGTAGAAAAATTCATTATTGAGCTAAACTTATAAATTCCATTGGAACAGGCCAGATAATAATGTTGAAAACTTCCAGTTCTAGTTTCTAGATTCAAAGTCCTTCCTAATTTATCAAAAACAAAAAATAAAAATAAAAATCTAAACTTATTAAAAATAATATAAATTAATAAGAAAATAACAATTTAGATGCTAGGTGAGAAATTTTCAAGTATGAAGAGCAAAGGCTAAAATATATGTACTTAAAAAAAAAATGCTTTAGATTTTATTTTCTTTATAATAGATGTAATTGATCCTATGTTTAAAATTTGAAATATGCAATACAACTATGAAATTAATGAAATATTATTGTTAACCCAAATTTTAATTAAAATACTTCTTACACCAAATAGTATTTAACTAACCTTTCTCCCTGTCCATATATTTCTCAATCAAATTTCCTAATCCACATATATATATATATTTTTTTTATCGTAATGAAAAAGTAAATAAATTCAAAAGAAATTTCTCCTCTCAGCTCCACACGGGAAAAGAGCTCAAGCAATTTTTTTCCTTTTTTAAGCTGACACCTGACTCATAAAACACAAATTAACTAAACAGAATCCGACCAGTAGCAAAATTATTTATTCCGACAATGATCCAATTCGAATTCTCCATCCTATAACAAAACAAAATCCAAGTGAAACTCACAATATTTACCCCACTCAAACTCAAATGGCTTGAATAGCAAATGCAAAGGAAGCAAGAAATTTGAGACAATTTCAAAATTACAAAACCTGATAAAATTTCACCTGTTATACAAGCAGACCAGAAAAAGGGTAACAACACACGTTTTTCCATCAACTGTTGTTCGACAAAATATAAAAAGCTATTATTATTCACATATTAATCAAAATAAAATTTAACTAAATCTGACAAAGAATATACATTGAACACTGTCTGCATTTGTTTTTGTTCACCCTCAAAAAGTCCTCAAGGGAAAAAGAAACAAAACATGATTACATAATCTAATGGAAGAAACAAAGATTACAAATTTTGCATCATATTATCTTTATCTAGAATCGGAGAATGGTTCGTATTGTATCACAGAGACTTTGAATGGTTTGTTGTTCTTGAGTTGCTTGTAATTCCTGCAGAGGCATATCTTCATAGCACCTGTGAAACAAATGAATTATGAGGTAAAGGACATGCAACATCAGTAGGCATTGAGCCAAAGAGAGCGTAATATGTATAGCATGAATTATTATTTTATAAAAACTGGTAGGGGGAGGGGGTTTGAACTCTATTATATAGGTTATGCTAACCAATCCATCATAATCATATTTCAACATGGCATGAGCTGAATAGGACAGCAATATTTCAGGTACAAGTCACTTCCTAATGGTAACATTTAACGAGACAACAATAAATTAGAAAAATCTATTAACATACACTTTGTGGTACGCTAGGGCTCGAGTCAGATTCAGTAGTGTTGAACTAGAAGTGAGCCGTTGGTAAACACTTGGAGGAAGGGGCATCTGCAGCAAATCAAATTAACAAAGCCTATTATAGGAAGAGGGTGGGTGGGTTTGTTGAGGGGAGGGGGAGAGAACCACAGAAGCGATCACACAGATAGAGAGAGGGAAGTGACCTCATTTTGCCCTCTTCTACCCTTCTTGGACTGACTATCACCAGTAAAAAGCTCCTGAAGTGCTTCCACAGCTACAGTTCTATCATTATCTTGCTGCACTCCCCCAATCACATTGTCAGATAAGAGTGCAATTGGAGATATATCTGTCGCCCTCAAAAATGGAATGGGCACTGTATTTCCAGCAGCATATATAGACCAAAGCTGCAATGACAACAAAAACCATATAATCAAAACCTAAGTTGCATTTTCTGTTGCAAGCCTAGTTTACTGTCATGGGTAAAGCAGCATGTATAGGACAAAGCCAAACAAAAGCCAGAATATAACTACTTAACAAATACATCAAGCAAAACTTAACCAAAAAGGCAAAAACAAAAACAAAAACAAACAAAAAAGATTTGTATGCCACTTAAGAACTGAAGACAAAAAATCTAACTTTGACTTATAAAAATTTTAAATTCTCATGAACCAAATGTCACATTCAGATAACTGAAATTTCATGAAAAAATAAAATAAAGATTTTAAAACTTCATTAAACCAATTAATGACCTTAACCTTCCCAATGAAAGAAAATACATTCTACAATTACATAAATCACACATTAAACTAGAAGCTCAAATTTTTTTCTTGGTTACTTCTAAAGAAAATTGTAACAGATAAGAAAAATCATCAATGCTTCAGTATATGCATGAAATTCAGAAAGTAAATTTTACCTTATCTTGAACTGCAAAGGCTTTCCGGCCCATCGTTTCACTCCTCAGTGTACTACTGCCTCTTCCAGCCTGCAATGTACTTTTTGCCTTCAGGTTCTGCTCAGGACCACCTAGAAGTGGAGAAGGTTCCCGTACAGTCTGTCTAAGATGTGCTTCTCTAACAACATTGTTGTTTTCAGCAATAGTACTTAAATTTTCCATCCTGACAGAATATTCCATTCATTTATGCACACTTGAAGATAATCAGCACTACTAAAACATGCTTCTTGAATAGGTAAAGAATATGAGCTGCAAATAAAATTTTAAAGTGTAGAGAAAGTAAATGAAAAACAACTCAAATAACAATAAGCTCATGCTACTCAAAGAACATATGCATAATCAGACTGAACTATGTCCACCAAATAATACACTTTTCCACCAAAAGAAGATATATATATATATATATATTATATCAAATAGTTTAGAAAATAACCTATAGAAGTTTAATAAAATCCAAAATATAGTGAGAGAAGTATCGAGAGATAAAGATAATCATAGACAAATAGTATAAGAAATACCTTCGATCAGTTGATTTACCTTCCATAAAAGTAATGGAAGGCACTCTAAGACATCCTGGAGCAGATGAAGACTCTTTAACGTTGGAGAATTGTGTGTCAGTGGCTGCCTCATCCATCTCATCTCCACCATGAACAATGAAAGTGCCAAAATTACCTGCAATCTCACATCTATTAGGGAATCATGTGCTTATAAGAACCAAAACGAAAAAAGTTCATTTTTAACTCCTCCAGAGCTATATATATATATAATCGTGTATTCCTTAATTTTTCTAGGAAAAATAAAACAAAAATAGGTTTTGTATATTCCTAATGCTGCCTTGTGCCTCCCACCAACTATTCGTTCGCAAACTGTAAATATAGCTGTACCTAAATAAATGCCTACTTGGATTACCATATTTGTCTGGATAAGATCCACACTTTTCTAAATAAATTTTGGCAGTATTAAATTCAAAGCAAGGTAATTATTGCATGCATTATCTGTTCCCCTGAAAATGTGTGTGAAATATCAGAAGTAACATGCAAGCAAGACATCATACCTTCCCCAGCTAGCTCCACACTATCCACGTTGTGATGCTTACATAAGGAGCTAGATGTCTTAACTTCAGTTGCCACTTGAAGCCCGCCATTAGGAGGCCTTGATGGAACAGTATCTCCATAATCCTCGTTCACTTTAGGAGCTTCCAGAGTCTGTTTCAGATCACACTCAATTTAATAAGAATAAAAATTCACAAGGGAGAAGAACAACAGCGTATAAGAATAAATTCATACATTATCTTCTTCGACAGCCAGATCATGATTTTGTGCTTCCAAAGCAATTGTGGCCCTAATAAGCTTGGCCTTTTCAATCTTTGGCAACATTGCAGAGGATCCAAATTTACATTTTTCAATGAATTTGTGCTAAAATATAGGGAAAGTAGATTCAAGTTACAATAGATTCAAATTATTGCACCACTGAAAATAATAATGATGACGATGATGATAGTAAAAGCTCCAATGTCTTTTAAACTGGCACCCCATCTCAAATGCTAATCTTTTAAAGCAATTATGATCAGCAAAAGACATAACATCAATCTTATTGATAAGCTCTAGCATTTCAAAAGGTAAACGGAGCGACCAGCTTCTAAAACATTCTATTCAAGAACTAGGGTAGGGTAGTTCCACAAAAAGTTCCAAGGCTGGAGGCACTTGTTCCATCCAAGCAAAAAAGGGCTGCATGATTGTAAACTTAGACAAGCTATGCAACATGAATGCTGCACTTGAACCTAAGGTCTATTTCTCCAGCTAAAGATTGAGGATTTCCATCGATAACAATATTTTACAAATATGAAGTAGAAATTCTTAAAGTAGGAAACCATGTTAGTGCTTCAAATTGAATAGTCAGAACAATCTACAGGTCCAGATTTGGTGGAAAAGATTCCTCTTTGTATAAATGAACAAACATGATACCAACATGGTCAATGAGAAACAAGGTAACTAGAGCTTTGGTTTTTGAAAATCCTCTTTTCTTCTTTTTTGTTTTCCTTGGATTATTGAGACGTGAAAATGCAAGTTGTTGGTTTGTTGGACAGATCATTCTAGGTGAAGGAATTTTATTGATTGAGTAGTCACTTTGACTTTTGTTGCCCGAGGAGCAATTACTTTGCACTTGATGCAGCCATTTCAGAGGAATGAAAATAGTAGGGATTTTGAGGTTGTGGTTGTTGAGCTCTCCAATTGCAATCTCAAGTCAGGATAGCTAAATAGTTTTTCCCTTATGTACCAAAAAGTAGTTTCTTTTTACTGGCAGTTTTCCTCAACATTAGATATCTTATAATTGTTTTATGGGTTTCCCTAATTCAATAATCTTTATGCTTTGGACCATTTGCTTATCTATCATCATTATGACTGTAGGTATCTCCCTCATATAATACTCTAACTAACAGGGTTAACTGCGTGTCTTAATTTTATCGATTTTGTTAAAAAAATAAGATCTGTGTCAAAACATAAAAACTTTATAAAACATAAGTTCCATATAATACCCATTGTCAAATATAACATAGACAAATATGCTGGACATACCTTCAACATCTCAGATGCAGTAGGGCGTAAGCGAGGTTCTTTTGTTAGACACTTTGCTACAAAATCATGAAACACAAGAGACCTGCAAAAGGAGACAACTAGAATTAAATTCAACTACAATCTAGGATGCTCTTCTAATTTGAGCTTTCAAAGGCCGAGTACAAGTGTACATCAAAAAAAGGTTGAAAACCACCGTGAAAATAGAAACTTGGACTTCTAAGAGTTAACAACGGAAAATAAATTCATGTGCACTTCCATTACTTCAGCCAGAGCAATAGCAGTAGTTGAATATACTAACTATATAAAACGTTTGTTGCTTAAATGTCAACAACTCTTCCTACTCTTAAAACTTGTAGTACAATCTTACTAACTATCGTTAAATAACATGTCAAGACTATCTAACTTGATTTGGTTAAGTATGTCTTCCAGCAAAAACCTAAAGCATATCAACTGCTAAAATGCATAATGCACATAATATAGTAGAGTGCAACTACCTTCACACCCTAATAGTGCTATAACCACACCCTTCTTGGTAATTTCATACCATTTGAGTTAGGAAAAGTGCTTAAAGATCAACAATTCCATCAAGACACAGCAAGGTAGGCTGTGGAAATAACATCACCGAATGTAGTATATGATACAAGATCAGTTAATGCAACTGAAAAAAAAAATAGTAAATGCATCCAATTAAACTTGAATACATTCAAGGATTTTTTTCTAATCAAACAACTAGTTATTCTTCAAAATCTTTGCATCCTTTTGTAACATTCTTTTTTCACTATATATATGCAATGCTGATTCTATTCCTGTGCATGGACCATCCTCTTAGGCATTTAAGAATTATTAAGGTTACCTCTAGTTTCCATGATAACACAATGCAGACACTTATATGTTTATTTTAGGGGGAAAATTCTCTTAATAAATGAGATTATAATAGCCTTTTTTGGGTTTTTAAACGTTGAAAGCAGCTAACTGCAAATTACTATTGTTGAGAATTGGTTGAAAAAGTGCAAATAAAAAGAATGACAAACAAACCATTTTTCTTTATCCTCAAGCATCGGAGCTGGCTCGATGGATATCATGAACAAAACCTATCATTAACAATAAATGAGTTACCTATGCCATCATTAGATAATAATTGGAAAAACAAATGGAGAAGGAAAAAAACAATTCATTACAGAAACTGACATTTAAAGTGAGGGAGGGAATAAACAAATACTAGAAAGATGGATTATGTGAAAGCTTTCATACATTTTCACAATCTAGAATTTTCTGAAGCACCAAATGTTTTTATATATATACAGAACTGCTAATATGGGCGACGTAGCCCACCACTCAATGGGCGACATCCCATATCAGCCGTCCGATGTGTATACTCAGATACATTGACCCCGTGAATATGCACATCAGACGGCTGATATTAGATGTCGCCCATTGAGTGGTGGGCTACGTCACCTATATTAGCAATTCTGTGTATATATATATATGGAAGAATTAACAGTTAACTGAAACATTTATCCCTGCCATTTTAGAATATTCTAACTACAGCTGCTACTGGGACATTAGGAAAGGACCAAAAATAGAAAATAAACATTTTCACATGCCCACCATCAAAATTTCCATGGTATCTAATATGTTACAACTATAGGACAATGACATTTACTTTTTTCTATGAGTTAAAGAACTAAACCTAATATCTACTCAACCCGGTCCCTTAACCAGCAGATGCCAAAGGGCAAAACCACAAAGTAAATCATCGATAAACATCTGCTATAATAGTTTTCTTGTTTATCAGAAGAAAAAGATATGACAAAACATACAGATCTATCCATAAATTAGTACGACAAAAATATACAGATCTATCCATAAACCAGTACAACAAAAAACTCATAGTCCTTCATCTGCGAAACAACAAGTCTATGATCATTGAATTGCATTTGACGAATGCCCCCAATATGTTATCAATAAGGAGTTAGCAACTCACAAATCCTTAAACTGTAAGAACCAAAATGTGAAGAAGCTAATGTAAAGTGGTACTATTATGCATTGTTTCTATCATAGCAAGGAAGCCAAAAATTATAAAACCTATGATACCTAATTTTTTTCCTGAACAGTACGGGCGGTCCATAAAACAGTTCTAAACAAGACTTTGTAACCAAATTATTCTCAATTATAATGCAATTATGATTGAAGAAAGCAAACGGCAACACGGTACACCTAAAATGCTAAAACCCCCAATAAAGGAAATGGCTTTTGATCCATCAATGTTGTGCCTAAAGACCTGGAATTCCCAAACCATGAAAATGCACTTTGGCAATCTTCTGAATTGCCTGGAAATAAGAACCAGATATCCACCCATCCTATCTTAACAGCATATACACTATGTAATTTACATCTCAGAGCATATCTTGCTAAGTCAAGGCTGGGCTAAAAGACTACAATAATACCAGGACAAAAACCAGATACTTCCATCACATAAAAAATTTAAAAAAAAAACTTAAAAGTTAAATAGTGACCATCCCCATTGGATAGGAAAAGATAGGGGAAAAACAAGTCTAAATGCATTAACATTAGCACTCACCCTCATTGGATGTACAGCTGATCTTGGAGGAAGTCCCTGAAAAACAAAACAAAATAACTACCAAGAATCACTACTAACAAAGATAGAATCTAAAGTACAAAAGAAGAAATTACATGAAGCCAGTTAATATGTAATCAATTTTTCTTCACCAAAACTGTTAGTAGTATTACTTTATGTAAAAAAACTGGTAGTTAGTTTAGAACAATTAAAGACCAGGAAAAACTAGCAGGCAAGAGCTTACAGTTAAAAGCATAAAAGCTGGCTTTAAACTTTTTCCCAAGGACTTCTTTCAGAAACCCAAATTTAAGGAATTTAAAAATAACCTATACACCGACTAGATTTTACCTCAGCCATTTCAATTGCAGATACACCAAGAGCCCATACGTCCACCTGTAGAAAGTGATTAATATACAAAGTTACACCTAGCAATTTAGTGAGACCAAGAATACATCATCCAGCTATTTCAGAGGCAAAATCACTAAAGAATTCGAGCAGAAACATCCCTAGCCAGACATTCAATATTTCTTTTTTAATTTTTTTTTCTTTTTTAATTTTTTTTTTCAATCACCATGAAATAGTCATTTTTTACAAATAGCAGTGATTACTAATATATTTATTGACATTAGTGATTCTTTACTACATTCATAAGCACATGATAAAACATACTATGACATCATAACTATATAAAATTTGTTAGGGATACAATTCTTATTTCAGTCTACACTAGAGTCTAATCACCTCGTTTTCTGTTTAAAAGAAAAAAACATAGTATTCATGATTGTGTATTTGGATACATGTTTGGAATAGGAAACCCATTTCCACGTTTCATTGTATCATTCCAAAGTTTAGCATATAGATATACATTATATGTGTGGCATCTCATCATCTTTGTTTCGTACTTTAAAAACAGTTCCATATGATTCATCAATTTTAAAATCAGATAGTATAATGACAATTTGTAAAAGAAAATAAGTTTGGCATGGAACTTGGAAATAGTTTTTGAACTTTAAACATATGATTATATTAAGCATTTAAAGAAGAATGAGAGGGACTCCAGTCTCCACATCTTTCTACTCATCTACTTCATCAATTATATGATTAAGTGGGGAAAATATAGGGGCCTAGAATAAGAATGATGACACATAAATATAAAATACATGCAGACTTGTAGAGTTAATACCTTTCCATCATAGCGACTTTCCTGAATTACTTCTGGAGCCATCCAATGTGGAGTTCCAATAAACTGTATATGATATAAAAGGAATTCCTTTCAGTCACAAAAACAGTCAAATATGAAAAAGGACATTAGCAATTGAATAAATACCCAAAACATGCCAGTCTATTTCCAAAAAAGCAAAACGTCATCAAACAGCAGAGGTGATGCTAAAGAAAACAGAATTCGATGAGCAGATTACTTATCACTACATGGTGGGATACATTAAATTTCTTTTTACCCATCACTCAAAATAAGATATTAAATTCTTAAAGAGAAGATTAGCAGGCAGCAAGCTATGGCAATGGATCTCTACAGCTTTTTCAATTCTCATATGCAACCATATAACAAAAGTAAGATTGAAATTAAACATTCCTGCCTTATTGATATAGGGCTTCTGAATTTGAAGGGAGGTCCACTTTCACTGTATAATTCTTGGTTTAGTAACTAAAGAAGTCCACTCAAACCTATGACAATCAATTGTAGGTATTCCACTACTAATAAACTTCTCACATAACACAATTTTCAACATTTTCTTTTCTTTTTGTCCAATAAACTGCACATCCAATGCAGAAAATTATGCATACTTTATTTTATAAGAAACATGTTGTACAAGTATCGAAATGTGGATTGACACTACTACTTTTCTAGCATGAAACCCTGCTAGGAAATAATCAGTCGTCTAATTTAGGATTACCAAATTACCCAGTGATGCAGGATCATAAGAATACTATTCTGTCTGCATCACCCGGACACAGCAAACAACAATTATCAACTAGAAGTTCCAGTCCACCAAGCACAAAATAAAACCAAACTTACATTATTGGGTATCATATCAGCATACTAATTACTTAGCATACCGTGTTGCGTTTCGACATGGTCCTGGTTAGCTGTGCTGCAACTCCAAAATCACCTGCTCATATAGCCAACAAGTATACACAAATTGTCAAGCGATATTTTATGACCAAAAACATGAGAAAAATGACCATTTATGGTCCGTTTGTTAACATATTCAATTTTTGTTTTTGGTTTTTAGCTTTTGTTTATGGTTTATGATTTATTGTTTATAGCTTTTGTTTTTTGTTTATGTTTTTGCTAAAAAGGAAAAAAATGAAAAAACAACAATTTTTTGATTTTTTTTTTATCAAACAAAAAATTATTTTTGATAATCATATTTTTTTTTTTTATTTTTTAAAAACTTTACAAATAAATTTAAACAAATCCATATTCGATCATTGTCAGTTCCAGATTTTGGCCCCGACCATAGTGTCCCAGGTTCCGACCCGGACTATGCTGTCCTGATCCCGGGTTCCATCCTAGACCAGGCAATCCCGATTATCCCAGGTACTTCTCCTAACCTGGCTGTCCCAGATTCCAGCCTAGACCGGGCTGTCCCGGGTTGATGCTCCGAATGGGCGGTCCGAGATTCCGGCTCCAATTGAGCCGGTCCCGGGTTCCGACCCAGACCGGCATGTCCTGGGTTCCGGCCCAGACCAGGCGGTCCCGGATTCTGGCCCGAACTAGGCTGTCCCAGGTTCTAGCTCAGACAGGAATGCCTCGGATTCTGGCCCCAACCGGGCTATCCTAGATTACAGCTCTGACCAAGCGGTCCCGAGTTCTGCCCTGGACTGTGCTGCCCCTAGATTCGACCCTGACCGGGCTGTCCCTGGTTCTAGCCCAAACCGGACTGTCCTAGATTCCTACCTAGACCTTACTGTCTTGGATTCCTGCCCAAACCCGACTGTCCCGGATTCCGGTCCCGATCGGGCTGTCCCAGATTCCGGCTCGAACCTGGCAGTCCTGGGTTCCGGCCCCAACCGTGCTGTTCCGGGTTCCTGCCCGGACCAGTTTGTCCCTGGTTCCAACCCAGACCGGGCAATCCCTAGTTCTAGCCAGACTGGAAGGTCCCGGGTTCCAACTCTGTTCGAGTAATTCGTGGTCTCAACCACATCTGGACGGTGTCAGTATGGGCTATCTCAGATTCAAGTCTTATTCGAGTTGTCTTGTATCTTAGCATTATCAAAAAAATAAATAAATAAATAAATAAAAACTGAAAATGAAAATGACATTTTAATGTTTTTTTCTTTTAAAATAAAAGTGAAATGATTTTTAGTTTTTAAAAAATTAAATGGTTAACAACGCATTTTTGTTTTTGTTTTTTCAAAAAAATAAATGAAAATGGTTATCAAACGCATTTTCATTTTTTATTTTCAAAAAATTCAGAAACAAAAATTAAAAACCATAAATGAATGGGTTATCAAACTACACCTTCACAATTTTGTTATAGCTTTTCCTTTTTCCAATTGAAAACTGTTTCTCCATAATAATAAGTAGAGTGGAAACACAAGTACATTGAGCACTATTAGCAATTGCTTCAAAAAGATATTCACAATAAATTCAATAATGACTTCAACCATCTGTTAGAAAGAGGATGAGATCAAAAAGGCTAGCTGATAAATTAAGTTTCATCTTTCATAATAAATAATAATGAATGATACTTTATATAAAAATATACAACATAATATAAAAACATTATGAAAAACGAAAATATACTATATCATGTAATAAATTAAATACAAGCGTTAATAATAATAAAAAAGTTTTTTGAAAAAGAAAAATCTAGACAATAAATAACCAATATAAAAATTGATAACATATATAAGAGGGATAATTTATATTCTTAAATGTTTTGAAGCAAGCTTTGCAGGAGCTACAAGTTACAACAATATTGTAGACATCATAAGCTGTGACAGAATTAAGTTTCATATCACTTAACAGAGGAACTTCAGTTTTTTTCTCGAAGAGTAAACATAATAAATAAATTATCTGCTACATAAATAATTAATGGAGTGTACTTACCCAACTTGACATCCCCCTGTTCAGTTAACAAAATATTTCCACCTTTGATATCTCTATGGACCTTGAAAATTGAGTGCAGATATGCAAGGCCCTAGAAAACAAAAATTGGTTCAAGTCTACAACACATTAGGTATGAAACAGGTATTTTGAAGGAAAACAGAATATATAAAGTTCAAGTAAAATGAACTATCTGTTGACATCAACGTTGAACACTTAAGTCAGCTCAATTCCAAACACAAATGTAAGCCTTAAAACATAATATAGAAAGGCACTCATGGGCACACTTCTGTGAGCATTTCATCGTGATAAATCCAAGCAGTAAAGTCAAGGGATCCTTCCCTTTGCATAACATGGGAATCTGGTATCATCAGGTAAAACTATAACTTTCCATGGAAAATAGTTACTCAGAATTTCGCAGGCAAAACATAGAAATCCATTGCCTCCCACTTATGCTAAAAGTATATGCCAACTATAATTGATCATACCTTCAATGCTTCCCTGCATATGTATGCTATTTGATACTCCTCTAAAGGTTCTTCAGTAACATTCATCAGGTCAGCAACACTTCCACCACCACAGTACTCCATCACAATCTGCCAAAACATGGAAACATAAATGTTAAAAAATTTTGAAACACCATAAACACAAAATACCCAATGAAGATCTCTTCCCATGGATAAGGAACCAGAACCATTTATGCCTTCTTACCCAAAGATACTCTTCTCCTTGGTAGCTCCCAAGGTACCGAACTACATTCGGATGACTACATTGCTGCAACATCTCAATCTCACCCCGAATTTCCTCGTATCCTTCCTCCTATATCGAACATATAAAATTCAATGACAAGAATTCAACCTCAAATTGGTAACCAAGCAAAATGCACAAGAGAGAAAACTTAAAGGCAACAAAAAACACACCCCCTCAGACAATGATATGACTTTGATTGCCACCAACTCCGAAGTTACTTTATCCCTAGCTTTGTACACCGCCCCGTAAGACCCCTTCCCTGGCATACCCAAAAAACCAAATAAAAGTAAATAAATAAATTCTTTTTCAGTAAAATCACAAACCAAAAGCAAAACAAAAATGTCTAGCTTAAATTACATTTGCAGAGAAATTGAGGGAAAAAATAAAACCCACCGAGCTCATTCAATAACTCGTACTTAATGGTAGGATCTTCTCTGGTAACGCTATCGGGAATGGAACTGGACGACATCTTGGTTTGCTGGCGAGGCTCCTCCCCTTGTGACGACCCACTTCCCCTTTTCTGCCTCCCAAACCCTAACTCCCCAGAGGCTTGCATGCTCGCCACGGCCCTATCCATGGTGGATCCAGGACCAGTCGCCCTCCTCACTGTCCCACTCAATAATCCCCTATCAGCCGACCTCACCACAAACGTCGAGAACCCATCACCGCCATCATCGCCTTCATCATCATCGTTGTCTTCTTCCAAATCCGCTCTCTTTCTTGGACTCATCTGCTTCGAATCTGAAAACGCAGAAAAATGAGACCTCCTCGTGATAGACGACGAAGCCCGGCTTCGATTTCGATTCCGACCTGTTTTTACAATCACTGTCCCGAAATCGTTCCCTTCCTCATCATCATCGTCTTCGTCGTCGACGTCGTCGAAGAAGTCCATCGGAGCTCCACCGCCAAAGTCTTTAGGCAGGCGCTTAAGAAGAGGAGGGAGAGAAGCTTCGTCTTCATCTTCGTCCTCGTCGTCTCTACCATCGCCTTTGTATACCATTGTTGCGTAAAGGTCTTCATCTTGACCCGAACCCTTGGGCTTCCGTCGCCGTTGTTCTCGACCAGAATCATCGTCGTCGTCGTCGTGAATAACTACCGTGGAGTAGAGATCGGATTTCGGACGGCTCCGGCGAGACGCCGTCGTTTGGTCCATGTTATGGGGGGCTGCAAAACAAAGAAAGGTATTGGTCTGTCACTATTTGTCGAACAACAACAACGTCATACCTGGAACTGTGACTTCCAAGTCGGAACCAGCTGTCGAGCACGACGATGAAAGTTCTGTTGGGCATTTTGGGCCTTGGATCCCACCCGAGATTCTTTTCAGCCCTATGGGTATGATCCAAGCCCATTTGGTATGAACTCCAATTGATCGGATTTTGGTCTTCGCATGCTCATGCTGATTGGCACCGTTAAGATATAACTGGTATAATTAGATCGAATTGAATATAAATAGGATTAGATTTTTTAAATTATATCCTGTATTTGGTATAGTTTTAGATTAGAAGACAGAATTTAACTGTGTTTGGTTCAGTTTCGGACTGAATTAGATTATATTTTAATTTTTTAATATATTTTTTAATTTTTAAAATATATTATAAAATGTATTTTTAATTATTAATTTAAATAAATATGATATATAAAATAGATTATAATATATTTCTAATTATATTACTTGTTGAAATATAATATTATGTCATTTGGAAAATATTAAACATAATTTAATACAAATATGTCATAATTTAATACAAATATGTTCACAACAACATATAAAGAACTACTAAAATTAAAAAAGTAAAATATGAATTAACCTAATACGTATGTGCTAATATACTTATAACAGTTACTCCAACTGTACAACCGACAATTAAACAGATAAAAAACGAACATCCATTTATATTTCGATAACTGGATTTAGGGTGATTAATCTTTATTCCTACTGTCGAACATTTATTATTATTATTTTTAATTGCACGTTCAATGTATGAAACATAAGATATTTTGATGCGGAACCCCAAGCTTAAAGAAACTGTAATCCCAACACACAAGATGATATGGAACAAACCCTAGGTAAAAACCCGCCCTATAGCACCTCTAGATAACAATTGTATCTAGCAACACTAATTAGAAGGCAAAGAATGAAATTGAAATTCGCCACAAAGTAAATACCTTTGATAAGAAGATCAATTCCCAATGCAACAAGTAGAAGAATAACTATCCTCACTTGGAACACACAAGTCTTGTGGAAAACAAGAGTAGATTCTCAATAATCAATAATCAAAGTTGTTTTAACAAGCTAGTCAGGACCCGCCCCGGAAATTCCTCCAGATTAACCGGAGAGGCCCCGCCTGAGGAAGATTCCACCAGAACCCTTCGGGATAGCCGATAGAATCCTCCTCCGAAAAGGAGTTCAATATACAATAAAATAATAAATAGGACAAAAACTTGATAAGATATGCATTGCAACAAACAACTAGCCGTACTGAAATAAATAACATAACAGATTAGGAAGAAGATGGAAATGACAGAATCACTAAGTGAGATAACAAAATATAAAAGATACAATCCAACAATAAACAGAATAAAGAAAACATGATTTAATACATAAGAAGAAGTAGTAGCGGAAGTCGAGTGCGAATGCAATGCCGACGGTAGCTCACAAGGACCTGCAGCTATGACCTAGGGAACGAAGTTAAAAATACAAAACGTGAGATATAAAATCTCAGTGAGTGCTCCTAGATAACTACAAAATACAAGTTCAACAGTTTAAATCCTTTACACTCAAACCTTACGTCACTCAGTTGAAATGTTCCCCGTTTTGAAAATCATTTCGCAAAACCCTTGGTTTAATCCCCAAAATCATTAAATCATTATAAAACAGTTTGTGGAGCGAAAATGTAATTTAAAACGATCATTGAAAACACGAATCAATCACTAAAACCATAAATATAATCTCAACAAGAAACATTAAATTTATTCGTAAATCATGTTTGATTAAAATGGCAAATAGAACATTTGTTAAATCCAACACCGATCTAAAACCAAACACCATGGGCTCCAACCCACAAATTCAAAACCATCAATTTAAAATCAGCAATCAACAAATATAAAACCCAACCAGTACCACAACATAGTATCGTGCCGTGTGACCCTCAGCGTCTTGATGGCGTCACAGGCGGGGGGCAAGGGGTAAACTCATCACAACGAACCGGCGTCCCTAATCCGTCATGGCAGGATCCTCATCATCTCTCTCCAGACACGTGTCTGCAGCAGAGGATGACATAATACATATAGCGCGCATAATAATCCAATATCTCAATCAACATCTCGATACCGTGTGGTACTCCTCGATACCGTGTGGCACTCCTCAAAACCAAATCCAAAATCCTTCATCATCGAATATCAACAATTTTTCTAATCCTTTTACTTTTAAACAAATTTCCAAAATCTTCTCTTTGAAAAATTTTACGAAAACAATTAAATATTTCGCATATCAGAAAATTGCCCCAATATTCTTAAATTCCATAAAAACCATAATTTTTCTTTAAATCACAAATTTCCACAAAATTGTAAAATATCCAAAATATCAAAATCACCGATAACCATTTAAAACACAAATGCACATTTAGTCTTAAATCATCAATAATTTAAATCAGAATATAATATATTTAATAAACATAATTTAAAAGCGCAAGAAATTCCAATCAAAACAAATCATATGCAGTTAAATCATAATAATATATAATCCCAAAATGATTTAGAAAATAAATGCACTCACAGGTCTGACGCGTGCTCCTGCTGGATCTCCGGTCCAGCCCTCGAACGTGCACGAACACCTAAAAATAATTTACCAAAAATTTTTTTTAATTACCAAAAATCTAACCAAAGGCTCAGAGGAGTCCTCTAAGTCTCCAACTACAAAATTAAAACACTAAATACCAAAATTGCCCTTCAATTTCAGTAATTACCAAAATGCCCTTAACGGCAAAATCCCCAAAATTGAATTATTCCGTCTCAAGTCTATTTTCAACAAACTTTATACCGAAACGAAATTGAAGATGCAAGGAACGAGAATCTACCTTCAATTTCAAGATTCATCCCCGCCAATGTTCGGAATTGATCCCGGAAGATCGAACCTCGGCCGAGATTGTGCGTTTTTGAATCCGACCAAATCGAAGGTACAGTAAGCTTGCCCACGACCCCCGGAACGCGTTGGTACGGGAGGTGAGCACTCACTCGCCGGAAAAGGAGGAGATCGGCGGCGGCGCGTGGAGGAAGACGGCGGCGGCGCTTGGGAGGCGCGTGGGGCGAGTGGGGTGGTCACCGGAGTCCGGCCAGCTGCAGATCTGGTCGCCAGAGCTGTCTGAGGCCAGTGGTGGTGGCTGTGTCGTGTCACTCGCCGGAGATCGGAGTAGATCTAGGTGGAAATGTGGCTGTCGCGGGTGGCTTTTCTGAGACTTCGCGGCCTTTTTCCAACGTGATACGGCAGTCTCCGGGGTCAATCTTGGTACCAAAATGTAGATCGTCGCACCAGCTTTCCAACGGTACCAAGCACGCTCCCTAACTCCACCGGAACAGTGAGATATGGCCAGCCAAAGGTGGTGTCGCAACAGTGCACGGGCTACACGGGTTGCACGAGCTCTCGGTCTCGCTGCAATTTCTGGCGATCTGGGTTGTTTCACGGCGAACCACCGGTACAGGGAGGAAGAGGAGGTTGCCGGCTTTGATCCAAGGGTGGTGGTCGGCCAAGTCCGGCCACGGTGTGGCGGCTACCGGCGTGCGAAAGTGGCGCGGTGAAAGTGATGGAAGGTCTCGGGTGTGGCTGGAAAATTCCAGAATCTGGCCAAAAAAATTTAAAGATGAAGACAGGGGCAAAATGAAGACAGGGACAAAAAGTCAACTCCGAGCCCACTCAAGGTCAAACTGGTCAAACTTGAATATTTTATTAATTTTCTCAAAACGGGATGTTACAAGTAACCTCCCCTTTATATAGATATTAGGGTTAGGTTAAGAATCAATCTAGACCATAAAATAATTAGGAAAGTAATCCTAAGGTAAATATAATCCAAAAATAGAAATAATTACAAAACTGCCATTATAATTTGGAAATAGCAATAATTACGAAACTGCCATTATAATTAGAAAATAGCTAAATTATAAAACTGCCATTGTAATCCGAAAATAGCTAAAATTACGTCGTTTCGTCTTTGCAACTCCCGAGCAGCATTACCACCTTCATTCCTTGCTTGAACATCATGCTTAAAACATCATCTTTTGCTTCAATGGTAGAATATGGCACTATGATGCCCGTATCATTCCCTTCCTCTTCAAAAAGATTCGTCCTCGAATCTGAATCCATATCGAAAGGAAAAATATCAGAAACATTAAAAATAGTGGACTCATTGTACTCACCCTGAATGGCAATTTTGTATGCGTTGTCCTTTACTCTTTCAAGCACTTGAAAGGGTCCATTGCCTCTAGCATCCAACTTAGACTTCCTAAGGTTGAAAAACCTTTTCTTCCTTAAATATACCCAAACCCAATCTCCTGGTTAGAATATCCTCCACGTGTCATCCCATAAAACTTTCCCAAAGGGACTCAAAAATTCCACATCTCTATCATATTTAATAGTTCTAGGCACTCCATGCAATTTTGATTTCTCATTAAAGTCCTGAAATAAAGAGACAAAAACACTAGACAAATCGGGGTTAAGGTTAGTTTCACAAAGCAAAACTTTTCGAAACCTCACTAATAATATTGCTTTCTTGCCTAAGAATGCACAACTGACTTCTCTCTCTTTTGCATTAGAACTCTTTTTCTTTTCACTCATCTCACTTTTTTCTATTGCACTTTTCTCTTTATTTTTCTTACTAGTGCAATCACTCACCATTGGGCCTTTATTTATAATATTTTCACTTTTGGCCTCTTTACACTCAATTTTTTTATTTGTCTCACTTCCCAAATCCCCATGTGAACTTTTGGATAATTTCAATTGTTCAAAATACACCTCCATTGGAGATAAAGGTGCAAGTGTGACTTTCTTTTCATTATGCTCATGTCTTCTAGCCCTTTGTTCCTCCCTCCATGTGCGTCTCCTCATGGAATGATTTGAGACTTCATCATCATCGGAACCCGTTGGCTTTATATCTCTAGTTCGCAAACCATCTCTCCCTAGGTTATTTGTGGCGGTCATAAATACTTCACTTACGTTATCATTTAGCTAATCCATTTTCATCTCTTTGTAATACTCCTCTACGGACCTAGACCATTGTGTGAGTCTCTGCAACTTTTGATGAAGCTCTCTATAGTAATAAGATGGTACAAACCTCTTCCTCATAATTCTCTTCATCTCATCCCAAGTTGAGATCGGATCTTCTCTATACATCCTCCTTGATTGTATAAGTTGCTTCCACCAAACTAGAGCATAGTCGGTGAACTCCACTGCAGCTAGTTTAACCTTTTTCTCCTCAGAGTAATTGTGACAATCAAATATTAACTTTATCTTCATTTCCCATTCCAAGTATGCTTTAGCATCACTTCTTCCCTTGAATGGCGGAATGTGCATCTTAATCGAACTTAGGTTGTCATCCCTTCCTCTTCTTAGCTCCTCTCTCCTAGGTATTCTTCTTACAGTTTGGACTTCATACTCGTCTTCATCGGAAACAATTAATTCTTGTCTCCTGGGTCGTGTTCCTTCCCTTCTAGTAGTATTGGACAGGTCATGGTCATCTCCCTCATTTGCTCCATCATCTCATCCATCCTAGATTTCAATGTTTCTTCCATCCTAGAAGTCAAACTCTCTTCCATCCTTCTATACTCACCCTCGAAAGATTGTCGTAAGAGCTTTGGATCCGGTATTGCCACTTGGATTAGAAGGCCTTAAGAGAAGAATAATCGCCACAAAGTATTTCTACTTTGATAAGATAATTCAACTCCTAATGCAACAAGAAGAAGAAATTGATTCCTCACCTTGCAAGAATACTCCTGGGAGCAATATTAAAATTAATTCTCTCAATTGATTAAAAACTCAAATCTGTCTTACAAAAGAATTGATCCCCCTTTATATAAGGACTAGGGTTAGATCAAGAATCAATCTAAACCATTAAATATTAAGAAAGTAATCCTAAGGTTGAAAACTAACCCTAAAAACGAAAATAGCAAAAATTACAAAACTGCCATTATAATCCGAAAATAGCTAAATTACGAAACTGCCATTATCATCCGAAAATAGCTAAATTACGAAACTGCCATTATCATCCGAAAATAGCTAAAATTACGAAATTGCCATTCTAAGTTGTTTATTTTTAAAATGACGCCGTTTCGTCTCCGCAACTCTCGAGCATCATTACGACTTTCATCCCTTGCTTGGACAACATGCTTAAATCATCATTAGGCCTCGGAAAAGTGTTCAAATCATTTGGAAACTTGAATCGATCTTCATCCATAATTCTTTTCACAAGTCCAAGCATTCCCTCTTTGATCTTCTTAGCTCGAGAACGCGTCACTGGTCCACTTGGCAACGTAATGTCCTTATCACGAACATCCATTCTAGAAGAGAGCTCGATGCCCACATCATATGATCTTTTATATTAGGAAAGCTTAGATTCATTGCTTCCATGATTATGAGATTTGAATTTGATAATTAGCTTCCATGTTAAACCAACTTACTGTATTGAATCAAACTATATCCAAGTAAAGGATACGAAAGAGATTAAAGAAGAGCTTTAATATTTCATCCACACTAAAGCTTAATCACTTCACATGAACATAAACAAACAAGGCCTGCAGGAACAAGGATAGAACCAACAAAGCTGACTTCCCAAAAACCAACACAGAGATATCTATATCCTAATCTAGGAGCAGAGCACTTTTTAGAACATGCTTTAGTGATTCACAAAATTTTACAACAAAGAAAAAAATTTCACAGCAAATATAGGAGTGAAACTTATAAATAATGCAAATCCTGATCAAGCCTTGTCATTTACTCATCTTAATGGACTTAGCATTGTCGAAATTCAACAAAAAATAAGGAAAACAAGTCATTTCAGCATCTCTTCGGTGCACTCAAACATCACCAGCCACACATACATAATAACAGAACTGATCTCATAAACCAGCCACACACACACAAACACACACACAGACATCACCAACCACATAGATATTTCATACTTGGATTAATCAACTAACTAACAAAACCATATTGAAGCAGATGAAGGGGAAAACATAAATAGAGAATCGTAACTGACCTAAGGCTCGGTTGGAACAGATTCGATGCCCGAGTTATGTCCAAAATGGGGGGAAAACCAATTGGATGCGCGGGTAAAACCCAGAAGGGGGAGCAGCTCGGTTGGAACGCTAGGGCTCAGTTGGAACTCAAGCTCAGCAGGTCGATTCCTCTCTGCAATACTCAAGTTATGTCTAGAAAGGTGAAGTTTCGATGCTCGAGGAAAAACCAGAAGGGGGAGCAGCTCGGTTGGAACTCTAGGGACAATGAGCAGCGGGGAAACCCAGAAGTTATGCTCAGCCGGTTGGAACGCAAGCTCAGGGGTATGTCCAGGTCAATTCCTCTTAGTGATGTGAGGGGTATGTCCAAATCTCAGTCTGACCTTCTAATCCTATGAGTTTTCCCAAGATTAGAAGATAGTGTAAGTGGCTGGATGAGTTTTGATAACCGGATTTCTATATCTGGTCCCCTTGCCACTACTAAACACCGGATAAGGGAGGGAACCAGATTTAGAAATCCAATCCCCCCTTTATCCGGTCAAACAAACGGTACCTTTGTTCGCTATTTTTGGAGTTCGACTTGACATAATTTTTAATAGCTATTTTTAATTTTGAAGTTCAAAAACTATTTTTGTTTAGATAATTTTTTAATAGGATTTTAGATTTTTATAAGAATTTTTGATGCAGAACCCCAAGATTAAAAAATCTGAAACCCCAAACACATAAGAAATATTAAACAGTAATTGGAAACAAGAACCCGCCCTACCAAACCCTTAGATAACTTGTATCTAAAAACGTGGATTAGAAGGCTAGGGAAAGAGAAGAATAATCGCCACAAAGTATTTCTACTTTGATAAGATAATTCAACTCCTAATGCAACAAGAAGAAGAAATTGATTCCTCACCTTGCAAGAACACTCCTGGGAGCAATAGGAAAATTAATTCTCTCAATTGATTAAAAACTCAAATCTGTCTTACAAAAGAATTGATCCCCCTTTATATAAGGACTAGGGTTAGATCAAGAATCAATCTAAACCATTAAATATTAAGAAAGTAATCCTAAGGTTGAAAACTAACCCTAAAAACGAAAATAGCAAAAATTACAAAACTGCCATTATAATCCGAAAATAGCTAAATTACGAAACTGCCATTATCATCCAAAAATAGCTAAAATTACGAAATTGCCATTCTAAGTTGTTTATTTTTAAAATGATGCCGTTTCGTCTCCGCAACTCTCGAGCATCATTACGACTTTCATCCCTTGCTTGGACAACATGCTTAAATCATCATTAGGCCTCGGAAAAGTGTTCAAATCATTTGGAAACTTGAATCGATCTTCATCCATAATTCTTTTCACAAGTCCAAGCATTCCCTCTTTGATCTTCTTAGCTCGAGAACGCGTCACTGGTCCACTTGGCAACGTAATGTCCTTATCACGAACATCCATTCTAGAAGAGCGCTCGATGCCCACATCATTCCCTCCCTCTTCAAAAAGATTCGTCCTCGAATCTGCATCCATGTCAAAAGGAGAAAGATCAGCAACATTAAATGATGCGGACACATTATACTCACCTGGACGATCAATCTTGTATGCATTGTCATTGATTCTCTCGAGCACTTGAAAAGGTCCATCACCTCTAGCATCCAACTTAGACTTCCTTTTGTTAGGAAACATTTCCTTCCTCAAATGTACCCAAACCCAATCACCTGGTTCAAATATCACTTGTTTGCGCCCTTTATTAGCCTTTTGCGCAGTTAACTTATTCCTCTTCTCAATCTGTAGTCGGGCCTTCTCGTGTATAGCTTTAACTAAGTCCGCATTCTTTTGTCCATCTAAGTTAGCAAGTTCACTCAAAGGTAAAGGCATCAAATCCAATACAGTTAAATGATTAAAGCCATATACAATCTCAAATGGTGAAAATCCAGTAGAAGAATGAATAGTACGGTTATAAGCAAATTCAAGAAAAGTTAAACAATCTTCCCAAGATTTTAAGTTTTTACCAACTACAGAACGCAGTAAAGCACCTAAAGTTCTATTCACCACTTCCGTTTGTCCATCGGTTTGTGGATGACAAGTAGTAGAATACAAAAGCTTAGTACCCAACTTTCCCCACAAAACTTTCCAAAAGTGACTCAAGAACTTGACATCACTATCCGAGACTATTGTCCTAGGTACCCCATGCAATCTCACTACATCTCTAAAGAATAAGTCAGATATATTTGTTGCATCATCAGTTTTATGGCATGCAATGAAGTGCGCTATTTTACTAAATCTATCCACAATAACAAATATACTATCACGACCCTTCCTAGTTCTCGGCAACCCAAGAACAAAATCCATGGAGATATCAACCCATGGTTCCGTTGGCACAGGAAGAGGGGTGTACAAACCATGTGGCATAGACCTAGATTTAGCCTGTCTACATGCAATACATTTAGCACATATTTTTTCAACATCCCTACGCATGTGTGGCCAAAAGAAATGTTCAGATTAAATATCTAAGGTCTTATGCACACCAAAATGCCCCATGAGACCACCACTATATGACTCTCTAACAAGCAATTCTCTAATCGAACAATTGGGCACGTGATGCGGAACCCCAAGCTTAAAGAAACTGTAATCCCAACACACAAGATGATATAGAACAAACCCTTGGTAAAAACCCGCCCTATAGCACATCTAGATAACAATTGTATC